>JARK01001347.1:155541-205369 GCA_000688135.1 Ancylostoma ceylanicum | reverse complement strand
AGACAAGAGTTGGGACCGCGGCGCGGTTTTCCTCTGTGTCTCTGCCCTGCATGCTCCGCTGAATCCGTGCAGCAGAGAGCGAGAGAGCCGCGCCACGGTCCCAACTCTTGCCTGCGTACTTTTGGAGTTGACTATAAATTACCACAACAGCCTGCTAAACATAAATCATTCCAGTGGCGGACGCAGAAAATGGGCGGGAGGAGTGGGGGGCGTGGGAAAAAAATTGGGGTCTCCGCCGTTTTGGGGACCCAGACGGAAAACAAAATTAATAAATAATAATTTTAATACTTACTTGGTTACTTGGTTACTTGGTTGATCCGTTCTTCAAACGTGGCGATGGGCCTTGTTGCGGATTTTTAATTTTATATTTTTTTTATTTTTTAATTTTCTAAATTTTATTTATATAATTTTAATAATAAATAATAAATAATCAATGCTCAAAAATAATAATAAAAATAAACAAATCTCTATATATAAAGTAGAAAGTCTGTGCGTGTGTGTGTATGTATGTAATTAATAGAAATCGCGGAGAGTTGACCGATCGGGACCAAACTTTGCACACATATGCATCTCGGGCCGGCGGAGGTTTTAGGCTACCTTAGGTTATCGATTGATTATCGATTTATCGATTTTATTGATTTTTCGCAATTTTTGCTCACGGGTCGGTGAGGACATGTCTACTGGGGTTATCGAATACGCTGAGCACGAATATGGCAACCATTTTGTACCAAGTATTGATTTATCGATTTTATTGATTTTTCGCAATTTTTGCCCCCGGGTTGCTGGGGACATGTCTACTGGGATTATCCAATACGCTGAACACGAATATGACAACCATTTTGTACCAAGTATTGATTTATCGATTTTATTGATTTTTCGCAATTTTCGCCCACGGGTCGCTGGGGACATGTCTACTGGGATTATCCAATACGCTGAACACGAATATGACAACCATTTTGTATCAAGTATTGATTTATCGGTTTTATTGATTTTTCGCTGTTTTGCCCACGGGTCGATGAAGACATGTCCACCGGGGTTCTCCAATGCGCTGAACGTGAATGTGGGTGGGTGAAAAAGGATCATTTGGGGTTATCATGAATATGATGAGCACTTTCGAAGGATTCTTTGGATTCCACAGTTGTCATGGTCAGCGTTTAACTGCCGGAAGGAATAAAATACCCGAGCGAAGCCGGGCATACCGTCTAGTATATTATAATTCAATTTAAAAAATTTGGCGACCCATTCTTGGGGGGGAGGCGTCACCTCCTCCTTGCGTTCGTCACGGTTGCACGAGATACGTTCCCCAACCAAGACCAGAGCCGGCCGCGCAGCCATAGTCCTCTCGCTGTCTGCGTCTCCGATCTCTAACGGGTCCCTGTACTGCCTCCACCCACCCTCCCCCTGTCTAGCCCCTCGTGACCGGCACAATGCAGCTATCTCATGTAATCGTCCGTCACTGGCATGAAGATATTTCACACCACAACCGAAGCAAATCACAGATTCCCAAAAAAATCCAATTATACTTCCACAACAACCTAATCCTTTTTGAGAATTCGAATGGATTGTCGCCAGCGTTGCTTCTCAAGCATCGAGCGCTTCACCTGAGTATATGTAAATGTTGACTTAATTACCGTTCAAGCAATGTGCAAATCCAGCTCACCGACTGACTGCGAGCTGGATTCGCGCATCGCTCGAACGGTGAATGAGTCATGCGCGCAAGTCACTTTTCCTATTTAAGGTGTTAGTGTTAGACTGTCCCAAAATAAATGGCCACAATTTAGTAGTGTATTTTCAGAAGTTCTTGAATCCATTATTCAGGAGCTAGATATGCAAACTTCAAACGATTATAAAGAGGAATACCTGCTTCATCTGTACTCCAAAAAGACTCTCCCAATTACTCTTCTTTGTGGTTTCTGCAGACGACATTGTGCGATGAGGCTAAGCATGGTTTTTGGACTCTCCTATTTTTTAGACTTTTTCCGCCCTAATAGGACAAAAGCCAGACTTGGTGTTGGCTTTGCATTTGGCTAGGTAGTCGTGTTGTGAGCACACAGGGGCTGTGACTAGAGAAGCATTCCCGGAACGGTACGAGTTTCCAACTTTGATCAGGTAATGGTCATGAAAGTTCTCAGAAACGATAGCATAGTTCTAGAGGCAAGACGAGAATTCTGAAACACCCCGTAAAAATGATAGTAGCTAGGCAGGGTGCAACAAAATCAGTAGTCACTCAGTCTGCTTGGCAACTGAATATGGCGAAAGTACAGGCGAGGTTGATTCTGCAGAAAAGCGGTCAGTGCTTAATTTGCGGCACCATCTATGTACTTTAATCTTTCTAATGAACACTGTTGCGTAATTCTCCGGAAAAGTGAGCTAATTTTAGTAATGAGTGCCCAATATAATGGAGTTTTGTCCTTCTTGTATCGCTGGGGGAGTTCTGGATATATTCAAAAAACCTCGAAACTTTTCCTGATGGATGAATTATTGCTCGAGATGTTCGACAGGAGCTAGACCAGGGCAAGAGCAGAATTCACTAGATGCCTCGCCTGTTACCATTTAGGCCTCTATCCCAAAATTCGGTACAGGACGCCTTAGTTTTGAAGAGACGAAGAAGTGTGCTTCCACTGGCGGGTTGTGCAAATCCACGCAGGTGCATACCCAACCAAGCAAAATTTCTCTAAGTGGGGCGCTGGATCTCTCCTTGTAATATTGTGTTGATCACATCCTTGCTTAATAGAGTATCGTTTTGAACCTGCAGTGAAACGGCTTTTCTTCTGGAAAATTAATGTGAAACAATGTGTACTGAAAATTGACCTTTCACACATCGTTGACTCCAGTGGTTTAGGCTTTACTCTTTCTATTAGATTCACTGCACTAAAAAAATCTGCCGGGAATTCTGATCATAATAGCTTTTATTCCAAAACAAAAGCTTACGTTCGAGCTGAGTGACTCACCTATGTAGGAATGCGCACTTCCAAAACGGCCATTATTTTTGGGACAACCTAATAGCTTCCCGCTGGGCGGATGAGCTTTATGATTTGGAAATTAGAAGTTACATATTAGTTAGGGTATGATGAGGCGCACATTCACCTTACCTCGCAAATTCATGGGAAGATTCAGGTTTACCCGGAATTAAAACTGGGAACCTCTCCCCCATCAATGAATTATTCACCTGCTATTAGTAATTTCGAATGTTTTGCGTAAACCTTGACACGATTTAAATCATCCAGTTTTCACTCTCGAAGATACAGCATTATCCTAGCATTTATTCTTTGTGGCGTCCTTTAGCTATCGTACCCTGGTCGAATGCGTGGCGCATCCCTCGTGACGGGATTGATCAACGCCGACCACTTTATCCTTTATCCTGGTCCTGGATACATCATCGATGTTACCCATGTTAATAGTCTTCTCGTAACCAAATTTACCCTTTTCCTTGCATGAATGAACATAATTACCCAATATGGTGTTCTCTATACTCAGCCACTTCGCATCGGTAGTAAGATAAATTGGTATGAGATCATCTATCTTTTCAGTGAT
This sequence comes from Ancylostoma ceylanicum, assembly GCA_000688135.1. NCBI lineage: Eukaryota > Metazoa > Nematoda > Chromadorea > Rhabditida > Ancylostomatidae > Ancylostoma > Ancylostoma ceylanicum. The sequence goes on along the minus strand of JARK01001347.1, from coordinate 201,835 downwards.
GTGTCTGGACCTTGGAGCCCCACGCATGACTGAGATTACCCAAGGCAAACTTACTACCACTAAGCAAATCAACCCATTGTTAACAGTGGTGTCAACACGTCTACCGTACGTGGGCGGTTTGAAAAGTTTCCGGAATGACAATGAAAACAAAACAAATCGGATGCAATTAATATCTTATTTCTTAGCCCAATCTTTTTGAAGCCCAGCACACGTGGTACGGTCTGTTTTCATCTTTCCATTCTTTACCTAGAATGAATTTATTTTAAGTACTCAAAATAACCTGGTTGGACCAATGGATTAACTCGTCGCTTGATCGGAATCTCTTCTCTGACGGGGAGACCTTAGGCTGCTCTGGCAGATAGAAGTACGAGGAAGCTAAATCAGAAAACGCATTGGATGATGTGAAGTTTTAGGTTTTATTATCACAAGTTTTTTCCAAGTGGTGACCCATGCAATCGCTGTCATGCTGACATGGAGGGGCAACTTCTATTTCGTGGTCAAACTCATGCGTGTCGCTCGAGTTTTCACGTCCAGAGCTTCCACAAATATCGGCGAATATTCAGCTACAATATGTTCCCCATCGTTCCCATGAAACTCCCAAAAACGGATATCGTCACCATCCCACTACAGTGGCCGGCACATTTTTCTTCAGAACCCAATCTTCGTGTCTAACCTACTGTTTCCATCGCCTTTATTGCGGCCTGCTTGTAGCGCGTAATCTATCCTTCAATACGGATTACAATTTGGATTGGAATGAAACTCATCCTTTTCAAAGGAACTGGCTGACTTTCATGTTGGAATGCGGTTCTGTGAGGGATTGGGCAAATGCGGCACAGTGTTTTGAAAATGTTTTTTCATACTCAGTTTGTCAGGTAAAATAGAAATTGATCGTTCATTAGAGATGCCCTAAACTCTCCCGATCAGCACTTATTTGTATCCCATCTTTCAAAACCTTGTCAACGATTTTATTCACATTCTCCAAAATGGTGACCTTTTTTCGGCATTTCGCGTATGGTTTGTTGTTTCCTCGCGTTCTGCTACGGCTGGTTTTTAAAACTCAGATACTCCGGGTGGAAAATGAAGGTAATGATCCTTCAACATCACCATCAAAGTACTATTCGGTCTACTTGCGATTATCGCCTCCTACTGAAAAAACTAATAACCGCCCAAATTTCACATCTGTCTGCAACTGAGCGCTGCTGAAGTTGCACAAGTTGATCTACTTGTCAAAAGCAGAACCTTGATCTTATCAAAATGAGATTCATACTCAGTTCATGTGAAGAACAGGTCAACGCAACTGCATGAAAATTTTTGAAAAAGAACAACTCCTTGGTGGTCATTCCGGAAACTTTTCAAACCGCCCTCGTATGTAATCTCAGTGATGACTTGGAAGTTTCCGAGATGTAGCAGTTTTACCACGATCTTCCATGAGTCCCACTACTGTATGGGTAAAGGGCAATTTATATCAGATCCGACTATCAGGCGCAAGCATCCATTTGCGGAAGATTTTCCATGAGGACCGGTCAACGCGGCATGACGTTCCCAATGAAAAAAAAACGCGCGGCCGTCGCGAGGCTGCAAACGCGTGCGACTGAGCTGCGACTGCGATGCGGCTGGCCCCTATTCTTCATCATATGGTCGCACACACGTCAGTCGCACGGATCCGGCATAAATTGCCCTATAGACCATGCCACATCGCACTATCGTATTTTGACCGACATGAAACTGATCCTTGCTGCAATGTTTTGATGTGATAATGCTGATTACTTGTTTTATCTCGTGCTTTTGTCATTTGACACCACAGAACTATAGCCAGCATTCTTACTACACTCGTTACTTAGGACGGCCGATTTTTCGGTCTGAAGCACCAACTCCTGGTAGGGCGTAGGTTTTCGCGGCGATTGCTATCTGACATCTACTGGCGTGAAATTTCCTGGTGGACTAGTGCAAACGGGATTGTATCACCAGAAAAATGCTGCATTGCGACTATGTCGTCGGACAATGCTTCAGATGTGTGTAACTTTGACAATTTCCTTTGAGTGTCCTTGAAGAGGAGGAACCTTTCCGTGAACTCTCCCATTATTTTTGCTAGAGACCTCTTTTTAGTTATTTCCTTTCTTCCTCTCATTTCCTTGTGTCACCGCAGTGAATGTACATCGCCTTTCCTCACATTTCCTGGCTGCTCCAGTTGCTAGATTCCAGCTCTGCTTCTTGATATAACCCTCTTATCAGGTTCATCTTTGTATCATTATCCAGGAAATTCAACTTTTTTTCGCGATCAACTTTTGGTTGTTCTTGCTCTCTGCGTTTATAACATCTGGGCCTTGATGTATCATTAGAAGGACTCGGGTAGGATTATCGGTGAGTATCAGCTGAGTATAGAGAAAGCCACGTACGGGTATCATGCCATCGGGTGCCAGGTTGAAGGTAAATTTTGTCAAGTCATCACGTTTACCATGGGTAAACTTAATGATGCATCTGGGCCCTGAACCTTCTAATGTCGTCTAGCACCTGAATGCATAAAGAGATTACCCATGGAAAACGTGTTGACGCCTGTGTTAATAATGAATGAATTTGTGTAGTGCTAACACGTTTACCCTGGGTAATCTCATTGAAGAGTCCTTGGAATACTTCGACCCAACTAGGAACCGATGTCAAGTTTTTCCTAGATAACATACGTACCAGTTCAGCCCTTGTTTTCTCTGCCATTACCTTTTTATGTTACCACCCAAATAAAAACAACCCAGTTTGAAGTTTTTGATTTAAGACTGGTCTATAGTGGATTTGTGCGTCAACGATCCGTCAGACGTACGCACTCGTTAGGTTTTCAGTCAAACTCAGCCGATGCGACACGTACAGGAGCAATTTATACCAGATGTGTTATATATTATTTATTTATCTATGCTAAATTTGACGTGCGTGCGTTTACATGATTATGATATATGATAAACCATAGGGTCACTCGCAGCCCTAACGCAGTCCATACGCCGTATTCTCTTAATTGAGGATGTACATTTCACGTTGACCGATCTTCATGAGAATTCCTGCGCGGATGAGTCCGTGCTTCTGACGCACGATTGAAGCACGCACTAAGTATGCATTGCCTTCATATCGTGATTGTGAAGTCTGCTGGTCGCGAGGAATGCTACGCGACCTCGCAAACGCGTGTGTGTCATCTGCGTCTGAGCTTTGTCAGCGGTGAGTCTGGGCGTGACAAGTCATCGCACGGACGCACATACAGTGCGTTTCATAATTGTAGGACACCCCCCCCGAATTTCCCACTCCCGGGTTTTCCTCTGACCATGGAATTTTCCCTTCAGTACCATTGTGATCAGCACCTAAAATAACCTTGGTATCCAATTTTTGAGCTCACGTCATCAACTATGTTTTTTTTTTTAAACTTTATTCTTCTTTTCCGCACACTTCGCGGTCATGACACACCTTCAGATTCCATCAAGTTTGGAACGTGGAACATCTATGGACCACACTGATTTCATACAGCCCGCTCCTGCTCCTCAGAGGGAAACTGAGGATATCCCATCTGCATCTTGATGTCGTTTGTGGTCCTCTTTACGATGTCTTTCTTTTTACTGAAACGTGGTTGAAAAGCCATCACTCTTTGCAAACAATGACCGGAATGTGGATCAGTGATTACTCAATTTTACGCTGTGATCGAAACAAAAGAGCGGGAGGAGGCGTGGCTATCCTAATCAGGAAAAATATTTCTTATTCACTCGTTTTATCAGAATCAGTTTCTAATGGGTACGAAATTCTTGCTGCTGATATATCTAATAATGATACGGCGCTCAGGTTAGTATTAGTCTACATATAGACCACCTTCATCGGAACCGCCTCTGACCGAGCAGCTTGCTCAAGTACTTGACGATCTGTCTTTCATGCACTCCCTTACCTACCATTATCATAGGAGACTTCAACATGCCTGAACAGAACTGGGCAACCTGGAACCCCAACCTAGATACTCATAATAGCTTTGACGAAATGCCTGCGTCGCACGACTTTCAACAACTAATTAAAGAACCTACAAGAGGTACAGGGGTATCAAAAAGTTTCAGGTCTAGACCACTTACACTAAAGCTACTGCAATGAAATTTTAAACCGAATAAATATAGACCTCTCGAAGGTCAACTCACTTTTCATCATGCCATCCTATTAAAATTTACCAGTTTTATAAGGAGTTTTGTCGCATGAGAACAAACACCAGACCTAAGCTTTATTTCGTAATCGCTCTCGTTCCGCCGAAACGCCGTTTCGAATTTTCGGATAGATTCTGGTAGCTGGGCCCTGAACTCTGCCTACGAAGTAGCGGAATTAGCGAAGTGCGTCCACATTCTCGAAAAGGAATACAGTCTCGTGAAAATGAATTTTCCGTTGGAGAGTTTGAATTTTATGGTTGAGTTTTTGCAGTAATTTTTCTTGATTGTTTTGAGAATGCGCTGGAACAAGGTAACATTGAATATACCTGCTTCCTTAGGGTTCACACAAATGTAGCCATGTGGCACGAAATTTTCTCTTTCTCATGGAACCTTTAGTGAAACGTCTCCATCTCCAAGATTCGTGTTCGATCGCACTAATCTCGGACATGTGCCTGTCTCGATCCATTACCGCATGCTTAGGAGTTCAAACCTTGGCACTAAATTCGCTATTCATTGCCAGTCAAGAAGCACTGTGAAGTATTGTTCCCACTTTTTTCGAAACGATCAAAAATCCTTTTCGAATGTTCAACGGAATTTTCCTGTCGAGCGCCGAGAAGGTTTTGAAGACTCAAATTTCTGCGAAGCTTCAAATTGTTGCATGACTGCCCAGGGAATTTCCAAAGATAGATCTAGATAGCTCAAGTCCTTGCACAAATTCTGACGTCAAAATCTGCCTGCACCATCCAGCGCTTTTCTACACAGCTGCAACAATTTGCGCTCGGCTTGACTCTGTTCGTTGACCAGAGTGCGCTCCATTACTGATCGATTCTGGCACCCTCACAAACTCCATATTCGGGAATTCTACACGGGAATGCTAGAAGACTTTCTCCTTGTTTACAATTGAGAGTGGAATTCAGATTTTGTTTAGTAAAACTTGTTTACGGAACAAAAAGTCAACAGTATTTTTTCGCATGATTCACATTTTTTGAGAGGTACCCACAGTTTGGCTTGAACAAAATGTTCTGGTTTCCAGATGGGCTGACGAAATCTCATGAAACTTTGCAATCTAATATGAAAGGCTTTCTCCTACACGATACCTTCAAAATTGTCCGGAAATATGGAACAGACAAGCGGAGGCCGGAAACTTTTTGATACCCCTGTAAAAATTTGTTAGACTTACTGTTTACTAATAGTTCACAGCTGATAACCGATCTTTCTCTCAAACCTCCGTTAGGCAATAGCGATCACATGAGCGTTGTATTTGGCATCCAAAGCTGTGTAGTGGAACAACAGCCAGTAATGCGTAGACTCTTTTCGAAATGTGATTATAGCGAGGTAACTAGATACTTGTATAGTGTTCTGTGGATTGACTCGTTTGAGTCTGCTAAAGGAATAGATGAGAAGTACCGTATGTTCTTATCGATTCTGCAGCACGCAATTGATATGTTCGTTCCACAAACGCTTGTACATCCAACCCGATCTTTCTTGCCACCTCATTTACAAAATGTGTTAAGACATAAGGAATATCTCACCAACTATGCAAAACAAAGTGGAGACTGGTCTAGTTACAGAACCTTTTCCGCCCTTTTCAATAATGAGCTTGACAAGTTTAATAGAAATATGGAGAAAAGGATAATGAATTCTAAACAGAAGAATACATTCTTTCAATACCTAAAAGGCAAGTTGACTGAGAGGCAGCACCTTTCGGGTCTCAAGGTTGAAGAGAGACAGTTTCCCACAGACTTTGAGAAAGCGAATGCGCTTGCAGATATCTTCGCCAAAGTTTTTTTCTGATGATGACGGAATCCTTCCCTCCACTAGTTTTTCCGTTACGAGCCAAATGGCAGACTTTCCGTATGTTGACTATATGACTGTGTATGAACACCTCTCTATATGGCCGAATTCAAGGTCGGTAGCTCCGGACGAAATTCCTTTCACCTTTATTAAAAATGTAGCTCATGCCATCGCTTTTTCCATTAGCCTACCTCTTCAACCAGTCTATCACATTTTCGGAAGTCCCATCGTTGTGGAAACATTCCTATGTTACTCCCATTCTGAAGAAAGAGCCTGCCTCCAACACTTCTAATTATCGTCCAGTGAGCATTACTTCTATATTCTGCAGGTTGTTCGAAAAGATCTTGAAAAAACACATTTTGGAACACTTGAAATCGAACGAAATCTTGCCTCCATCGCAACATGGATTTGTAAACGGTAAATCTATTGAAACTAATATGCTGGAATGTTTGAATGATTGGACCGCGACTCTGGATGAAAACAAAACTACTGATGTGATTTATTTCGATTTCGCTAAAGCTTTTGATAGGGTTAGCCATCCCGAACTAATTCATCGCTCAAATGGCATCGGAATACATGAAAAGGTTATAAATTGGATATGTGAGTTCTTATCTGGAAGAACATATCAAGTGCGGGTCAACGGAACACTTTCTAATGTGTTAGCATAAAAAGCGGTGTGCCGCAAGGAGGAGTCCTCTCCCCCGTTCTCTTCAATATCTATGTCGCGGACCTTCAAGAAGTTTTAAGCAAAGAAGGGGTAACCTCCATACAGTACGCGGATGACTTGAAGATCTATAAAGAAATCTCCTCTGCAGGCGACATTGATACAATTCAGTCAGCCATTAACAAGTTACACAACTTCTCCGTCATGTGGCAGTTACCTCTAGCTCCACAGAAAACGTATCATTTAAGAATAGGTTCCTCCAGGTTGCCGTCTTCTTACACTATATTTGGTCACCCCATCTCAAGAGTGAAACAGATTAAAGACCTAGGTTTTTCGTACACTGAAAAGCTTGACTTCAGTCCTCACATAAAAGCAATTTGTAGGAAAGCAAGCGTCAGAACTCTTCATATTTTCAAGGCACTGACAACCAAAGACAAAGAGGTTCTACTAAAGGCATATAAGATGTACGTGAGACCACTCGTTGAGAGTTCCTGTTGTGTGTTCTCACCCTCAAAACGGAAAGATGTGGCGCTCTTAGAGAAGATTCAAAACAACTTTACCAGGAAAATACTACTGCGTAATGGTGGATTCTTGCATGGCAGGATCCCTAAAGCTCGCTTTAGGAACGATTACCTGGGCATTTCATCACTTAAGTCAAGGCGGCATTACTTTGATTTAGTCATGGTCTATAAGCTAATCAACCACCTGATCCCAATATCGTGCACGAAATTCTACTCTATGCGGCCTTCCATCACAAGGGGTGGGGCAGACAAACTATTCGTTAGACTACCTAGAACTTCGTTACGGGCCACCTCCTTCACAGTTAGAGCAGGCCTGAGATACCTCAAGTGGAGTAAGGCGAGAACTGTTCCTGCATCCTTTACATCCTTCAAACGTATGGCAAAAGCGACCATACTTAGGTCGGATGGGAACACTTAACGGCGATTCTTCCACGTTTCAAACACTTGTTTTATTTGTAGTATCTAAGAGAACATTGTTTAGGTATTATCGTTGTTTGTCACTATTTTATGACGTCTGTCTTATACATCGTAATGAATGAATGAATGAATGAATGAATCCGTCAGCAATGAGCGGCTGAGAAATTGGGATAGGCAGTTTTGCATGTTCGATGTCTATCGACGCACACGTCCTCAGATTTCCTCTAAGAAGCCGGATTAGTGGGCTGCATAAAATCAGTGTGATCCACAGATGGTCCAAAAATTATTGAAATTCTGTGAATTCGATTGTGCGGCAAATAAACTTGTTAGAATATGAAGGTGTGTCACGACCGCGAAGCGTGCGGAAAGAGAAAAGTGAAGTTTTAAAAAATCAGAATTGCTGTCGTGAGCTAAAGATTTGGGTGCCAAGTTTATTTTAGGTGGTGAACACAATGGTGCTAGAGAGGAAATTCCATGGTTAGAGGAAAAGCCGGGAGTGGGAAATTCGGGGGTGTCCTATAATTATGAAACGCACTGTATCTAGTATAAATTGCCCAAACCTCTAAAAACTGCTTGGGCATCTAAATTCCTCTGACGTGGAGACTTACCATAATTTTATTATTTGAATTCGAGGTTTATTTTTTTACTTTGATCTTCGCTTTACGTAGGGTGAAACCGTAAATAAATAAATAAAACCATGATAAAATAACTGAGAATCCATGACAGCGGGTCAGCTTGGTCACCCAGGTTACCCGTTTTCAGCTATAAAATTCCCCTGTTCATCACTTGAAATCATGAGAAGTTCAACGAAGCTCCGTTATCTTTGCGTTCTATTCGAATTTGCGTTCCTAATCCATATGCGAATTCATTCGTTATCTCCAGAAAAACAAATGTACAGCATCTCTTTCAGATGAGTGTCGCCATAGGACTATGTGCATGTGGTGTTTCTGCCGTTTTCTTCGGGGCTATGTTTGTTCCCATTAGGAAATACGTTGCTGCAGATGGTGAGGCTTAACCAATCCTTCTCAGGCACATTCCCCGGGTTGCCCGTCATCAAACACCGGGAAGGCCGAAACACCCTACCGGGCATTCCCGGTAGAATGAATGCGGCCTGGCCGGTGTCTTTTGTCGGCTTGCCCGGTATTGTGTTGCCGGCTTGCCCGGTAAAACGCTCAGTGCAGTGCGGGAATCCTCCTATGGGGGAATCCTGCACAATTAAGCTTTTTCGACTAAATATGTCAACGAGTACAGTCAATAATGATACTTTTATTGTTCTACTTGGGTTTACATTTGCTCTACGTTCTACACCATTTTTTAATGCTAGCTTGGTTCATATTCTTGAGAAAACATCCTTCTTTTCCAAAAATCTTCGAAAAGGTTTCATTGTACTCAGTGGGGTTCTCGATAGCTTCTGTCTTTCCTGACTTTCTGAAAGAACAAAACAAATAAACAGCCATTTCAATTCATACACCTGGATGCTGAAAATCGCAAACTTACGCCACAAAAATAGTAGTGAAATGTTCTTGGTATTTCGCCATCATATTCCTTATAATCCGCTTTGATGGGCAGCCGTGATATTTTTGGTGAGAACACTTCTTGCGCTTCAGGATGCATCTAAGTATCGAACTCCTTCTTAGAAATTCGGTGAATTTTGCGGGAGAAATTATCATAACAACCCACTTTTTCGGAAACATGTTTCGAGATCAACTGTCCCTAAGCAAGTCTCTCCTAGAGAATCTTGTTTCAACTGAAAGATACTTTAAACCCTTCTCTATTCGGCAGAAGAAAAGCGGAATAAGCATGAGCTCCTCGCCAAGAGATAAACGATCTAACGTAGCACAATAACTTTTGCCCAGTTCCTCTAAGTATAAATCGTACCTAAAGCTGCATTCATAGCACATCGGAGTCCGATCTTGTCGGATAACAAATTATACGTATCCATCCACGTCGGAGTCCGCCACGTCGAATTCCGCCGGCGCGCCCTTATCACAGCGACGGACCCGTATCCCCCACTTTGGGCGCCGGCGTATGCTTATCACAGCGACGGACCCGTTTATTCCCACTTTGGGCGCCAGCGTACGCTTATCACGGCGATGGACCCATCTCCCCTTACTTTGGGCGCCGGCGTGCCCTTATCACGGCGACGGATCCGTCTCGTTGCGCCTACCCACTCTTGGATGACGGCGCCCCTATTGCCCGTACCTCTTGCTTGTTCTCTTCCGGACTGCTTAACTCGACTGCACCACACCATACCCGTTCTGATATTATCGGTATCAGAAGAGTACGATATGTAATCACACACCACTGACCAATCAGGGCATTTTGTAACGCTCTGACAAACATATACACTCACACACATTTACAAACAGACTAAGCGCGTTAATATAAGTCATCATGATTAGATAGCTCGAAACAGTCAAATTTAGTGTATTCATTTGTTATATGCAAAGTCTGGCTATTACGATAACTTGCAAACACAGCAACGTTGTCGAATATAGCTTCTGAAAAGTTCTTCTTGTTGCTGTACTGACAGACTATTGCAAAGGAAGCTAATTACGAGACAATCCCAGGAGTTTCTTGTCAGCAATGTTCTGTGGTCTATTTTATGGAGCTATGTGGCTTCCAGTGAGTTACATGAAGGTGTTTTCCACAATTATGTAACGTTTCATGTTGGAGCATGTTTAAATTTTGTTTTAGAATCATCCAAATGAATTCCCTGATGCACCAACCGACAGCACCTTTTACGTGTTTTCGTTCTTCTGCGGTGTTATGTGCAGTTCAATCTGTATTTTCATCATTTACTGCCTTGTAAAGTGAGACTTTATTCTAACCTAATTTCCTATAGTGCTTCCTCCGTATACATTTACATGTGTAGGAGAAATAGACCGTGGATGAATCCGGAGGCTGCTGTTCCTTCTATGCTTGGTGGCGCGATGCTAGCCGTCGCTATGACGGCTTTCGTTATTGCTATCGACACACTGGATCAAGCAATAGCATATCCCATCTGTGCAATGACGCCGGGACTGATTACTTCATTGTGGAGCATTCTCTACTTCCGCGAAATTACGGTAAGACCAGCTTCATGTCGTGGAATGATGTGATGTATTATTTCTGCACGAGTTTTGTCTAATTCGTCTTGTTGCAGTTCTCTCTGTTTTCTTTAGGGTCGTCAAAATCTAGTACGATTGGCTACCGCATACACTTTTACTCTAGTTGGAGTAGCATTGGTTACAATTTCAAAGGAAGCCTCTATGTTTTGATTTTTGTTCAAAAGTCAAATAAAACTTCAATTGCGAAGCTTCAGTGATGGCTCTGTAAAAGCATAATAATGTAGTTGAGAGTATTGCTACGAATGACTGTTATGCTGAGGATTCTACTACTGTATATGAAATGTTTAATTATTAAATTACGTTATACTCGCTCTCGACGTTGGCGTAAATACATCATAAATCTGTGAGTTATTTGACAATGCAGCACTTTTTCTGACTTCCATCTACGTACCAAGCTCACCAGCGTGAGAATAAGAGGGGGTGCACTTGCTTGCCAGCTATCCAGGCAAACCAAGCCCTCCAAATGTATTTTCAAACAAGAACCCCCGTAGAAAGTATTGCCAAACAAACCTCGTGTATCTATGTATCGCCACGCAAGACTTTCCATTTTTATCACCAACCGAACCCTGCCTTTTGTATCGCCATGCAAACTTTGCCTTTTTATCACCAAGCAAACTTGAATGCGCAAAAATTTTGATAACACCGAGAACCGTGCTGTGGTTCTGATATCAAGAGTCCGCTGCCTTACCAACTCTGCCATCTGAGTCGACAGCAGTGATGATTGAAGCAGCAGCTAAGAGTGAAAAGAACATATTAACACGTTCGCGACCGCGGGCACGACCGGACGGCACGGGGAGTCTGCAGCGTCGGCCGGTCGGCACACCCTTCTAAATGTCATATTTCTGTGAAACATCCAAGAATGAAATTTCTCCTTTGCAGCAGCGGAGTAACAGGTTTCCTTAGATCCAAGTGGATTTGAACTATCATGTGGTAAGAAAAAAAGGTTCCGCGTAGGACCAAGTGCATGATCGTTCGAGCACGGTTTCCATTTGTGCAAAAGCGCGTGTGTCCCAACGGTGCGCTCGAAATCTGCGCTGTCGCGAACGTGTTAATCCGTAAAATCCGGGTCTAGCCACGCAAACCTTGCCTTTTGTGTCGCGATGCAAACTTTGCCTTTTGTAGTGCTAAACATCCGTAAAATGTCTTGCCAACAGATTCTCTTGCCTTTTGTATTGGCAAACAGGCTCTTCACTCATTCTCAAGTAAAATGGATTGCCAAGCAAAATTTTATCCGTAAAATGTCTTGCTAAACACATCCTCTTGCCAAATGTGTAGCCACAAAATAGTGCTGCGTGACAATAAGTACGCTGCTGCACTGTGGTTGGTCGATTCATGAGCGCGTCGCGGTTGCAGCATTCAAAGGTACGAGCACAGCTGGGGAGGTATGGACAAGTTTTCTGGGCTCGAGTGGGGCAGATAAATGCTAAAGCGGCCAACGAACTGTAAGGAGGTGGCCGTCGATGTTATTGAACGCGTCAAAATGGAGGAAGCAACATGGATTCAACGCGTGTGGCGCGGCCGCGTTGCGGCGTACGTCTTGACCGCCTCCCCAGAACAGCAGAGAAACACTAGCAGCAGTACATGGACATGTGTGTACAGGTACGGTTAAACATGAAAGAGTGTTATTGCAAGTGAAGGCTTTGAGGTGAGGTTCATTGCTATTCACAGTTCACAATGAGCGGCCACATGATTTGTGCGTAATCTTTCAGCAGTCCCTGAAGGTCTTCCAGTCCCTGAAGGGCTTTCATAGTTGAGATCCTGCATAATGTGTTCCAGTTCTACTAACATTGGTGCTAATAAATTCGCTCCATGTGGTCTGCCTCAGGTGTTACGTTGGCGTAGAGGGAAACGTGAAGATAGAAGTTGTACAAAACGTATGTTCGAGAGGTTTTTTTTCTCAATTTTCCAAAACTTTTTCAAAAAAACAACAAAAAAACAAAGTGTCTTCTGTTATTTTGCCTTTGGGATAAAAAAGACACTGAAATTTTGCAAGGGATATCAATTCAAGGCAAATGATAATGGAAATCTTCTTTAATGATGATGGAACTAATGACAAAATTCAGCGCAGTAATCTCGCCGAACCCAGCATAGCACCAGCTTGATTCCGGCTGAAGCCAGGTGCTAAAATTTATCTTTCGGCACGCGTTGCTCGCCGTACAGCTGAGTGACGTCTCCACCGCTGCTGATACCCTTCACACAGATATGGACCCGTCGAGTAACAACAGCAATGGTCCGTTAATTTGAATTCTGATGGAAAATTTTTTGGTTATTGATACAAATGAAGATGGCTGAGGTTGGTGCTATACTCCACGTTGAGTGTTACATCCTGTATGGCCGCCGCTGATGACGGCGACGATAAAAAGAGCATCATTATTAAAGTCGCCAACATCAGCGATCGTCCGTTGTCAACTTCGTCGGCTGTTGCAATGCCCCGTCCGCAATCAATGGGCGCATGTGTTGCAGTCGCTATATACATAGGTGTTGCAGTCGCTATATAGCACACAGCGACGCTGTGCGCTATATTCCACGTGGAGTATAGCGCCAGTGTCTTAGTATGAGAAAACACCTGCTGATCAAGGAAGAACCAGATAAAAACTCAATACAACACACACCACATCACACCATATCACACCACGCCACACTACACTACACCGCACCACACCATACCACACTTCATCACACCACACCACACAACGCAACACCACACCACACCACACAACATCACATGTGAACTGCCAGTTAATGAGAAGTGCAATTCTAATATTGTGAACAGTCATCACTTTATACATATTACCAGTCTGGCCGTCCGGCTGACGCCGGACATCCAGGCTTTCCTTATGCTCGCTTCGCTCGCATGGCTTCAGTTCGCATTCATCCTAGTAGAATTATGGTCATGCTAATTTTTGCTCCGTTCCCCTGAATGCCCTGCCCCATAAAAATGGAGATCAAAGAGGACTGCTTGCGTCTCTCAGAGCAATTTCATCGTTCTCTCGAGTGAAATAGTTATTGCAGCTATATGTAACCGATTCAACCCGGAATGAACACGGGAAATGGTTTATCATTCTTTGTTTGTTGTGATTGATCCATCGATAACAATCAGCATGAACATATAAAAGAGGACGGTGCGGTGTACTCAGACACAAATGAAGGTAAAACACGCAGGAGAGGAGGTGATGTAGGCAGAATGTCATGGGTGGTGTAATAGTCACTACTGAGGCCGGGCATTTGGTACTCCTTCAGCACTGCGCAATTACTACCCTCAGCACTGCGCAGCACTGCGCAATACGATTACTCATGATGATGTAACTGGTCGTGTAACATTTCCTGTAATATCTTCTCCGCCTGTTCAACCTTCAAACTAAATACAATTCTCCGGAACTCAGATAAAAATCTGAAATGTATGATGACAAACATCTGATCCGTGAGCAAAAACTCCAGTCATCTCTCATTTTTGATGAAGCTATACAAATTTGATGTTGATGCTGACCGAAACGTGGCTGAACAACACTGTTGAAATGTCGTGTCTTTTTGGTGAATGGTTCCCCCAGTACGGGATCATCAGGTCTGACAAACTCCATGAGTTATGATTTTGGCAAAAAACCATCTTTCTCCAGCAAAAGTATTCCAAGAATCTGTGCAAGATGCCTACGAAATACTTTGTTGTGATCTGATCGCTAACAAGGAAAATATCAGAATTGTTATTATTTACAGAACACCAGAATGCTCTGCGATTATGTCTGATCAGCTTTTCAAAGCGCTAAGCGATCTTATCTCTCGTGACCGCAACTGCATCATTACAGGAGACTTTAATTTACCTAGAATCAACTGGGCACCCCAGCGACCCTCAAACAACCATGCTATATATCTTAGACCTTCCTCCAATTGTGTACAGCTCACAATCTCACGCAACATGCCAGTGGAGGAACCTTAAGAAACAATACCTTGGACTTACTTCTCAGTACCAACTCAAACCTGGTATCAGATACCATGATCAAGGCTCCCGTAGGATCTAGTGATCACAATTCAGTCGTATTCAACCTAAATATCTCTTCGCACGAATCAAAGCTTATTACAAAAAGGAATTATAGCGCTGTCAATTATGAAGATATAAAAAATTACCTACAGGGGGTCGATTGGTATGGATGTTTCCAACCTACACTGTCTGTTAACGAGATATATGAACTTTTCATCACAATACTCCATCACTCCATCGATTTATTCGTCCCACTCGAACAGATTCCCATCAAGAGAACCCGAATTCCTCGTTATCTTCCTGAACTTGACAGAAAATAACTCTAGCATGGGAACGAGCTACATCAGACAATACCGCTAAAAGCTGGGAAAAATTCAAACAACTGAACAATAGGTTCGATCGAAAAGTAATGAAATACAATGAATCTATTGAAAGAAAACTAGATGAGTCCAAGAATAAAACGGCGTTTTACAAGTACCTTAGTTCCAAACTACGATATAAAACAAGTCTAGGACCACTGAAAAGAGAAGATGGAGTGCTGATATATTCTGACGCTCAAAGAGCGGAAGCATTTGCCAAGGTATTTGAGGAAGTTTACGCCTCTAGTACCTCTGTCGACCAAGTTTCTTCCCAACCATGTTACCCTACAGTGCAGGACTTCGTAAGGTTTCATGCTGATGAAATATTCAATCTTCTCTCAAAATGGCCACCTTCTCATTCTAAAACACCTGATGAAATCCCACTTCAGTTTATTCAAAATATCGCCTCCATTATCTGCGGTCCCCTAGCACACATCTTCAACTTGTCATTCATGAAGGCAGACATCCCTGAACGATGGAAAGTTTCATTCGTCACGCCCATTCCCAAAAAGCCTCACTGTTCCTCTCCAAGGGAGTTTCGTCCTATAAGTATAACTTCGATTTTTGCTAGAACCTTCGAAAAAATACTGAAGAAAAGAATTTGTGCGCATCTTGAAGAGAATTCGATTATCTCAGAATTCCAGCATGAATTCCAAAAAGGAAAATCGACAGTGACGGCAATGTTACAGTCCCTCAATGACTGGACTATGTCATTAGATAAAGGGGAATGCATCGACGTTGTGTACCTTGACTTTGCTAAAGCTTTTGATCGTATATGCCACAGGAAACTTGTTACCAAACTGCAACAGGTTGGAATCCATCAACGTATAGTTGCATGGATACAAGCATTCCTTTCAGAAAGAACCTTTGTAGTGTGCGTAAATTCATGCCTTTCGAGACCTCGGCATGCAACCAGCGGAGTTCTGCAGGGTGGTGTACTCTCACCAGTACTCTTCAACATTTATACCTATGATTTACCCTCAGCTATCATTTCTACAGGTGCCAAAGTTAGTGCTTTTGCAGACGACATCAAAATTTACTATGCTAATAAAAACGCAACCGATTTCCAAGTGTTACAGAGGGCTNGTGCGCGTAAATTCATACCTTTCGAGACCTTCGCATGCAACCAGCGGAGTTCCGCAGGATGGTGTACTCTCACCAGTACTCTTCAACATTTATACCCATGATTTACCCTCAGCTATCATTTCTACCGGTGCAAAAATTAGTGAATTTTGCGGATGACATAAAAATTTACTATGCTAATAAAAACGCAACCGATTTCCAAGTGTTACAGAGGGCTGTAGACATAGCTGAGCAATGGTCTAACCTGTGGAATCTCCCCCTGTCCAGAGGAAAAACCAAGGTTCTCCATCTAAGGTCCAAAAATCGATTCCTGACATACAAAACTGGTGATGTGCCAATTCAAAGAGTTGAACAAGTAAGAGATCTTGGTTCTCTCGTAACTGAAAATTTAAGCTTTGATTTGCACTGCGAAGAAATATCCTGCAAGGCATCTAGAATAATGTATTGCCTTTTCAGAGCTCTCACTGCGAAGAAAAGTCAAACGCTTATTAAAGCGTATAAGACCTATGTTCGTCCTATTTTAGAGTATGGCACGGCAGTGTTCAACCCCATAAGATTGCCTATGTGAACAAATTAGAACGCGTACAAAATAGTTTTACTAGGAAACTAATGACGAGGACCAGCGGATTTGTTTATGATCAGATCCCTTCAGCAGCCGAAAGGAATGTTATTTTTGACTTGCGCGCACTGTCACATAGGAAAGAATATTCGATCTTATACTATTTCATAAAATCTTTACAGGAAAATGCGGCTTGAGACCTGAACTTTTCTGTACTACAAGGGAATCAATCACTAGGGGAAAAACTGTCAAACACTATGTGCGACGAGCCAAGCATAATATCAGATACTACTTTTTCGCCAACAGAGCAGGTTCTGAATATCTCAAAATTAGCAACAGAAATGCCTCACCTAACGGTCTTAAAGCATTAGACAAAATAATAGATTCATATCTGGTTCCGTAGAACACACATATGTTATATCTAAATGTTGAACAGGTCCTTTATTTTTGTGATAACATGTCTTCATTTTGTATCATTATGTACACTGTATCATAGCTATCTNGCTTCTAGAATAATGTATTGTCTTTTCAGAGCTCTCACTACGAAGAAAAGTCAAACGCTGATTAAAGCGTATAAGACCTATGTCCGTCCTATTTTAGAGTATGGCACGGCAGTGTTCAACCCCCATAAGGTTGCCTATGTGAACAAATTAGAACGCGTACAAAACAGTTTTACTAGGAAACTAATGACGAGGACCAGCGGATTTGTTTACAATCAGATCCCTTCAGCAGCCGAAAGGAATGCTACTTTTGACTTGCGCTCACTTTCACATAGGAGAAGAAAGTTCGATCTTATACTATTTCATAAAATCTTAACAGAAAATGCGGCTTGAGACCTGAACTTTTCTGTACTACAAGGGAATCAGTCACTAGGGGAAAGACTCAAACACCATGTGCAACGAGCCAAGCATAATATCAGATACTACTTTTTAGCCAACAGAGCAGGTTCCGAATATCTCAAAATTAGCAACAGAAATGCCTTACCTAACGGTCTCAAAGCATTAGACAAAATAATAGATTCATATCTGGTTCCGTAGAACACACGTTAAGTTATATCTAAATGTTGAACAGGTCCTTTACTTTTGTGATAATATGTCTTCATTTTGTATCATTATGTACACTGTAACATCGCTATCTCATTCTCCCACATGAGTTGTTCACTCATGTAATAAATGATAAATGATAAATAAAAATAAAAACAAGTGATGACCCGACTTTCAGCTGATTATGCTTGACAACTTCAAACTCAACCAATGTATAGCAAATGTATTCGAGAATCTACCACTTATTTTGGCTTGATATCTACTTTCCAAAACAAAGGGCCACTGAGAAACCGCAAATGTTCCATCCGGCAGTTTTAAACTCGAAGGTAATCATGGTTGTGGTCGCAGGATGATAAAGGGCGCGCTTCAAGTCCTTGTTAGTTGGTAGAAGGGTGAGTGAAATACGATCAGAACTGCGATCACGTAGAATAGATAATCTGAAGGTTTAGATGAAGTAAAATACGGTGCGTTTCATAATTATAGGACACCCCCGAATTTCCCACTCCCGGGTTTTCCTCTGACCATGGAATTTTCCCTCTAGTACCATTGTGTTCAGCACCTAAAATACCCTTGGTACCAAATTTTTGAGCTCACGGCCGCAATTCTGGTTTTTTAAAACTTTATTTTTCTCTTTTCGCACACTTCGCGGTCATGACATACCTTNTGAGCCCCCTCAATGGTGTGCACGCACGCACAGAGTCACAAATTTTCTGCAATATATATAGCGTATGATTGTCATGTATGGAGAAGTGTGACCGACTCTAAAGCGTTTTCCAATTTAAGCCATCGACGGAAATGTGCTCGTATGAGCCCCGAGACCCATGTAATTTCTCTATGCCTCCTGCTTATCAGATATACTCGGTGGATCCTCGTGTAAGTCACCTTCTTGCATGAAAAATAACATAGCAGGCTTTTTCGTAAAGAATCATATTTTAGTTTGAAAGATTCTGCTGGGCTTATGAAAACCAATACGTTTGCTCATGCAGGACAGAGCTGTGCAATGGTGATATCAAGCTTATGCAGGTGATTAGATTTTGAAAACATCCATACAATGTTCAATCGTTATGAAATAGTTTGCTTTTGCCGGCACTCAGCCATCACTTCTGTCTCCTTAGAGTCGCGGCGTACGCATTTTCCTTCCATTTTCGACTACATCCGAAATTGTCCAATCAGGCTTCGTTACATATTCATGTGAAGATGTGTAGTGGGACTGTTGTTGAATCTTTTTGCAGTTTTCATAGAATGAATTAATTAACATTCGAATTTGCACTGCTATGCTACACACTTTGTTATTATTTGACGGCCTTTACTCTTCTTCTCCTTTAACGTTTGTCTCGCTAAATTGCGCAAGACCATATTCTTCTTCGTTAGTCATGGAGGAGTATATAATCGTGCTTTCTGAATCCTCTCTTCTATATTTTACCATGATCTTGTGGTTGCTCCTAGAACTTATTTTCTGAAACGATCCATTGAGCTGCCTACTACACTGCAGTACTTCTGCAGACATCAGGATGTTATTTACGGTGTTCATTATCGCACCGGCTCGATATATGGATGATCGATGATATCTTTCTTATCTTCTGATTACTGTTGCCGTATGAATGATGTGTTTCTTCTGATTTCAGCGTTTCTAAATCTACCACTCAATCTGATCTAACGTATCTTTCGTTTCATGGTCATTGTGAGGTCAGTGCCCGTAGTAATCCCCCTTCATCGCAGCTAAACTGCGTTAGTCAGTCGACTGCTGGAAACTCGTCCAAACTCAGCAGCGTTCCCGTATTGTGAAATGGTCAACGCGGAAGTAAGTAGAGCGTCCTCTCTGCTCGATTCCTCACCGGAGCTGAGCAGAGGCTCATCCCAACTCAATTTTCTGCTAGGATTACAAAGAAACGACGAAATATTGCGTCAGCCGAAGGAGTCACGTACTCAGACATTCGCTCGGGAGTCCCGCCTGACAAAAAGCATTCTTATCACTTTCGGGACAAAATCAGGAGCTCCGGCGGGAGACATCATTTTGGTTTTGTTGCGGGATTATCCCGAGAATGGTGCGGGTTTGTTATTGCCACGTGGTAACCCTTATCAAATGAGAGGGGTATATAAGGGCCTCACTTCGCAGGTAGGCTTCAGTCTACTCTCCGCTTCGGCGGAGAGGAGTCCCACGGGACTCGTCTGGTCTGCTGAGGCCCGGTTAAGACCGTGGCCCAGTGTGAAGACCAGGCGAGATGCGTGGGAGGCCGTCGCGCTCGGCCGTGACGCGGATGCGAAATCCGCTAGTAGCGGTCGGCGTTGGCCCACGGACCGCATACGCGTTGCGGTCACCGTGCATTTTTGTTTTCTTTCGTTTTTCAGTTTCGGGACAAAATCCGGTCTCCCGCACCATGATACTGGTATCATTTTCGGGACAAAATCCGGTCTCCCGCCGGAGCTTGCGGGACAAAATCGGGATGTTGCGGGACAAAAACTCAAAGTTTTTGATGTCTCCCGCTCACCCTCGAGCGGGAGACATCATTTTGTAGTGCGGGACTCCCGAGCGAATGTCTGAGTAAGTTACTCGCGAGCAACTTACATGATTTTCCTCCGCTAACCGGTTATTCCTATCGAAAACGCGTAATAACGCGTGAGAGCCTCAGCTAAACTTACCACATACTAACGGAGTGGAATAGAATATTTACGTTCCAATCTCCAAGTTCGACTTTCTTGGAATCTTGGCATGATTGTTGCTGGTAGAAGTTGATGCCTGGAAAGTCGAGTCATTTGTAGCCTACCCTCTCAAACACCTTATCTTCTCACAGAAACGTAATTCTAAAGATCGGTGAATTCAGAAACAAAACCAGAGACGCAACTAGGTTGGCGCTCACCTCAGTTACAGGACAGCGCGTAGAGTAATGGACCACCTAGTACCAGATCTTGCCGCTAGGGGTTTTTAAGGTGCCTTAGCGACCCACGTAGATTAAAACCCGCAATGTTTCTGAAAGGGGGTGAGCTCGTTGGTTATGGCGATGCACTCCTCATTCCTATCCATTTTTAGACTTTTAACTGCGATCCAAAACGCTTCCAATGTTTTGCGCGCTAGGATGTCGGGTTCATATGACAAGATCGTGACGCTAACCTCGAACTCAACGTTATCATGTGATTTCATGCGATGAGCACCTAAGGGAGTGGAGGAGGCCCGAGTTGGTGAGCCCGTAAAGATGTTCTTTTACCTGAATGCAAAGAGGGCGCCCAGTTTCACCTATATACAGTAGCGGTCAATATGATATGATCAGAGGCACTGTTGAGACAGAATCTCAAACTATAACTCAACTATAGATTGAGCTGTTCAAATGAAATTTGAGGATGTGGTAATGGTTCAGATGTTCTTTCTTCCCGCTGCTTGACAGTGGCGTGAACTGCTTACAAGCAGATCTACCGTGTTTCAAGCGCAAATTCACTGTTTTATTAACATCATGGTTTTTCGGCTGTATCGCGACATCTGAGCTCCGGAAGAAATTATTCCAAAATCGTATCGTAAGCGAGCGATTTGCTATATGAGTTGCGTTCCATGGCTCTTCGCTTCACACAAAAAGTGGGCTTGTCAAAAAGTCGTGTAAAAGCATGAGAAAGGAATTTTTTATAATTCCTAAGAAGAAACGTAGGTCCCGACGCGGAGTATTTCTATGATGTCCACTACTAGCAACTATTCTGGTCTTCAAATGAGAGCTGTATTGCTGTTCATATGCTTAAGATATAATTAAACCGATTTTTTTGGCGATTTCGCTTATTTAATTTCGTCCTCCCGTTTGAGCAGCAAAGAAAGCGCACCATTAGCACTGTAGTGGAAATAATAGACAAATATATGCTCAATCTGTAGCAAAGTCGAAGGTTCTCGGACAAATTGACAATATTTTTATTTCTTTTGCAATTTTTAAACGATAAGTGTGAATCATTTGAGGCATGCCCCAAAGGCATCGCTGGTCTTCTGTCAACGTTTAGCCAGATCGTAGGTGCCCTTGCTCCAGAACGCTTGGGACCGCTTCTTGAAGAAGTGCTGCAGTGCCTTTCCGATGTCGTCGCGGATCTGAAACTTTTGATCAAAGAGATGACGTTGGAGATGGGGAAAAAGTTGCTAATCCGAGTGAGCCAGGTTCGTGGAATAAGGAGGGAGTGGTAGAATGGTGCATCCGAACTTCATTAGTTCGGCATTAGCCGTTCTTGCAATGTGTGATCGGACGCTGTCGTGATAGAAGTAGACTTTGTGCTACTGCGGGCGCGCATTTTAGAGACTTGCCTTCAAATTTCTCAGTCGCTCAAAGTAGACGTCTGCGGTCACTGTAGCTCCCTCGGCGAGCAGCTCCCAACATTCAACGGTGCATACGCTCCACCAGATGCAGAGCATAGCCTTTTTGGCGTGTACGTTGGGTTTACGGATGCCTCCTGCACCCGCACCTTTGTCAATCCAGCAGGCACGACGGTAAACATTAGAGTAGGAAATCCACTTCTTATCCTTGGTGAATGGGTACTCAAGCCACGTGTGGTTGCGCTTCAGCCTGTGAACAGAAAGTGACATATCAGCACAGCGGCGTACAGTGGGTAATTTCGAGCATCTAGCCGATCAAAATTATTTCCTGAAGGGCCGTTGGGTAAATTGGCTTACTTTTTCGTACATATACTCTGTTTACATTGCTGCTTCTAAGCACTGCACATGACCCGTGGAAGTCAAGGTTTTAGGGCAATTTCTTTTACTTCTGAAATTGAGCCCGGGAGTGGAAAATCAAATACTAAGGAAAAATTATTCGCGGAGCAGCTGGGTCACACAAATAGAAACCCTCAGGCGTAGTTGCGAACAAATAGGCCCCTGAAACATAGATATGGGTTCCAATATCAAGTTTGTTAAAAAAATCAACGGGCGTGACACGAATTCACGTAGTGAACTGCCAGACATTTTATGAGGTTTCGCAGTCAAGAAAACTGTAATTCAAGGACTGTTGCTCATATAAATGACCTATTCAATGATGGGACGTTAATTTACGTAGAAATCCTAGAAATCTCAAGAAATCCGGTGGGATTTGTTAAGGTTGGGCTTGATAAAGGTGGTAGCCTGCAGGATAGGTCAACACGGGATGTCTTTGAAGACGGTATTATTCCATTTTCAACTGGGATTTTCTTCACCAAATTTTCCATATATTTTTTCTCTGAGTCGTCTCTCCTTT
This sequence comes from Ancylostoma ceylanicum, assembly GCA_000688135.1. NCBI lineage: Eukaryota > Metazoa > Nematoda > Chromadorea > Rhabditida > Ancylostomatidae > Ancylostoma > Ancylostoma ceylanicum. The sequence continues at coordinate 178,969 of JARK01001347.1, read as the reverse complement.
CTCGGCTTCAATATTTTTTGACCAAGTTGTAACCTCAAAAGTGGCGCTTCGCATTTTCTCACTTGCTCTCTGATCATGTGCGCTATTGGTGCGAGTCTAATGAATCTTAGGTGTTGCTCAGATAAACCAGATGACTCATAACAGCCTTTTTTTACCATTATCTGCAATGACATTCTGGAAACAGAACTCTTTGCGCAGCTGCAACCCCATTTCCTAGAAACATATCAAAACGATCTCTCCTAGAGAGTAGCGGTTTCGGCCTACATATAAGTGTTTTCTGTAGAGGGTCGCAGGCGGTCGCAAAAGTAACACACATGCTCGTATACAGGAAGATTATTGCGAGCCTCTACACATATTTTTCAAGCGGAATCTCGTGGAACTTTTTTTAGATCTAACCGAAAACGCGAATGGGTCAAGTGCTTGGTTGCTCATTTCTCAGCCAAGTTTGGATTACTTCCACATGCCTGAGAAATATGGTTATTAGGAAATGTTAAATCGTGTTCCAAGATCTATTGAAAGATTCCCAAACGGGAAATTCAGACGGCAACACAGACGACCGAGACAACCTGTAAAGTACTCATCTGCTTTACGTGAGCGGTGTTGGATTTATATGCTATCTTTTCGTTATCTAATCATGCCCTGCCAGGTGATCGGTCGCGAAAAAAACACTTATATCGTGTGCGCGGACTATCAGCGAATGCTTTGGTGCAGTAATCACGACTTGCTGAGGTAGCTCGAATAAAATACATTTTGAGCGGCTAGATGTGCGAAATTGCCCACTGTGCGGTGCATGCCATACTGCATCAGAGCAGGTGGTACTCATCGACTGAGTTCTCGCGCCTTGCCGATCGACTTCAGTGGGCGAACAACTATGATCTGACTGATCGCAAGAGCGACTGCCAGTTTGAGTGTTCTGATACGGATCGGTTTATACCTGCCTCCACAGCAAGTCCAAATCTGACTCCATCGGGCTCCCCAAACTGTCATTATCTTCGATGAAATATTCGTCCGATACGAACTTTGAGCGTCACTTCCAGCCTGCAGCTCTAACAGGGGCGTTCCCCTTGTAAACTTCCTTCAGACGTCTACCGATATCCGCGTGTTCTTGACCAAATAGATGGAGAAAGAGAATGGAGTTGCGAAAGTGGGGTGGCGATGGCTTGAAATTGCGCCGCACAGTGGCAGTAAAAGAGCTGGTTCTGTATGTTTGTCAGCATGCGGTTTAAAGAGCCTTTTATACTCTGTCGAAAGGTAGCCCACGCGTTCAATTTACTTAGCTCATTGTTGAGTTATGATCCCTAGAACTCGTCACTACCATATTGTCCGAGAACTTTCGACTCAACCTAATACATATTCGAATTTGGGTTAGATAGCTCAACGCAGAAGCGAGTTATAGCAAAAGATTTCCAAGTTATTATGGCTCTGATCATATCATTATGATCGCTACTGTAGCTGTCTCCGCAGGACTTGCAGCTTATAAGGTATATATTACTCCCAACGTCATGCAGTCCCCAATTCTACCACACGGACAAATGATGTAGTTTGGCGTTGTGAACAGACGGTCACACGCTCTATTCCGAACCAGCTGCTTCTTTATTTACGTTCCTTTCTACACCTTTACCACCTTTACTACCATAACCTTTTCATTCAATGACTTTCCTCGTTATATCGGCATGTGCCGCAGCAGCGGTGCTTCAAGATTTCCTATGCGTCATCCTCTTCATCTCTGAGCCTATTTCCCAATGATTTTCTTCATTTTTGAAGAGTTCTTTATATCCTTCACAACACAGATAAACGATTCTTTGTATCGATTGGCTCGGCTACGGTTGGGCTGGCTTCGCCCTTATCCCAGCTCAGTTCGGTTGACAGCCGACTGAGTCAGCTGGGCTGAAGAGAGGATTCATACGGGCACAGTCTTATCTGATTCTCATATTGTATAGACTTCGCAAATGTATTGAATCATTAAACTTATTGTTAGCTCAATCGCCTGGTCTAACTTCTTTGATCTAACCACGATTATGTGGATTTTTCCCATTACGACATGTTTAAACTAGATGAGCTTCAATGCTGAGCGCAGGGGGAGACACCATTGAGATTAGATAGTGGTAGGACGAGTTCGGATGTAACTGACTGATTTGGCCATTCAGCGAATAACGACGTAACAATTGCAGAAGAAATGGGCCGAATCTCCAATCCCAGACGAGGAAATTCACGATTGTGTACTAGAGTTTATGAAATACAGTGAGTTTCATCGTGAAAGCTTTTCTCACACTTCATGACATCAGTTCGAGTATAGTAGTATTGGCATGAACGTGGAGAGAGAGGGGTATGGGTGGGGAATCTCATGTACGGTATTCCAAACAGTTCTCAAAGTATCAACAGTTGCCTAATTTCCTGCTTTTGGTCTAAAAAAGAGGACCTCTCCAGAACTTTTCGAACATTGTTGCAAAATCTGCGTTCTTGCTCGTTTTCCGTATGTTTTGTCTGTACTTCTTCAGGACCCGAACTAGAGCACCCGGGATCCACTACTGAAGCCCCAGCAAATGAAGAAGACGTTCCGCCGGTAAGGAAATTCTCACTGTTCAGTTTCAAGGTGCAAAATGAAGCTGAAATTGAATGGGAATTTGACGCAGCGCCCTATGAGTAGTCGCAGACTAAGGGATTCAGAGTGAGCCAATGTTCGGCTCACAACGGTGTTGCCCGAACTTGGGTTGATGGTTTAAAGCGCCTTTACCTTTCAAGTATTTATACCCCTAGAGCCTGTCTAACATGGTAGTAATGGTTACCAGTAAAGGTAAATCATCGACGTAGTATTCGTGATTTGTGGAGAACATTGAGATTTCAGTCATGGCATGTGATACAGCACATGAAATGTTCGACAGGCTTTCTACTATACTTGGGACCGAATGAAAACTGAATAATTTTGTCAATTTAGTAAACAATTTAGGGAGCAATTCCAACCGGAATATTCGATATTCGATGGCCAAAATATTCGATTCCGAATAAATGCAAAATTCGAGCGTTCCGACATTAGAGACCAACATAGTGCTTTATGAAAAACAAGAAGAGCCTTGTAGCTTTCTCGTTCTTGAATATCTCGATGGTTCAATGATTTCTTGGATTGGTAATTAAAGTAACAAAATTATTCGGTTTTTATTCGGTCCCAAGTATACTTTCTACCCAAACAGGTTCATCCTGAATCAACGGCCCATTTTCATGCATCCTCCTTTTCAATGCTCGGAGAAGAAAGCTTTGAAGGTTCTGCGGCTAACCCCTTCTAATCCGTCAGGAAACGAAGCTAGCAGTAAATTGAAAATAAAATTTAGAAAAATTTTCAATGAAGTGTGGGACTTTAAAATAACACGAAGCCATGGTAAACGTGGCAATGTAGCCGTACTAGGTACTTTGGAGCCCAAAAACTCCGTCACCTATCATTCCGTAATACTCCTAGCTTTATGTACATAGGGTTACTGTAGGGAGCGCATTGCTCAGAATTCTCGCCTGCGTAGCAGCATAAATGCTGTAGAACCTCCTCAAAACTCCTCAAAATTAGTGCTGCCGTAGTGGAAGCATTAAAAATTAAAATCTGTTAATTCTTTGTAGTAAAACGTTTTATTACAATGCATTTTCAGGCCGGCGACGCTGCAAAAGGTGAGTATTGAGAATCAGTTCAGCAAAATAGCAAAATTATTGGAAAAATTCTTTTGCAAACACAAAACTCATTAGAGAATACTGAGATTGTGTGATACGTCTGGGAAACTACGTATGTGCCGATTGTCGAGCGATTTTGGTGTTGCGTCTTGCAAAATGGAGGGAAATCATGTTGAAAACTGTTCTTCATTCCTCATGAAAACACATGCAGTGCAACTCGTCGCTAGGCGGAATACTCGTGCGTGTCATCAGCGTCTGAGCTGTGGTAGATATGAGACTGGGATCCTTTATACAGTGCGTTTCATTTTTGAGCTCACTACATCAACTCTGCTTTTTTGAAACTTTATTTTTCTCTTTCCGCACACTTCACGATCACGACACACCTTCAAATTCTAACAAGTTTCGGTATGCTCGACTTTCGATGAACCTCGGCATGCACGTATATTGTCTTGACTTCTTGATAAGCCACACACGAGGTTGATAATTGATTTATTGGCTAACGTTTCGGCAAATCGCCTTCTTCAGAGCCTTTCGAGTGCGCCGATGGAATGTTAGAGCAGAAGCAGGAGCGAAGGCGGCTAACTGATCACGAAGGCGGATGACTCATCCGCCTTCGTGATCAGTTAGCCGCCTTCGTGATTAGTTAGCGGTCGCTCCTGCTTCTGCTCAAAATTCCATCGGCGCACTCAAAAGGCTCCGAAGAAGGCGATTTGCCGAAACGTTAGCTAATAAATCAATTATCAACCGCGTGTGTGGCTTACCAAGAAGTCAAGACAATCTAACAAGTTTATTTGGAGTATCATCGAATTCGCGGAATTCCGATAACTTATAAAGCATCTATGGATCACAATGACTTCATACAGCCCGCTATTCTTGCTTCTTAGAGGGAATCTGAAGACATCCGCGTCCATAGACACCGCACATGCAAGACTGCCTATCTCAATTTCTCAGTCGCTCATTGCTGATGGAGATGTACTCAAAATGGGTTGACAAGACCCAATGTAGTCCCACTTCAGAAATACAGTTAGCACTGGTCACGGGCTGCTCCGTTGACTTTGCTAGTTGGCGATACAAGTAGATAACTCTCGCCCGCCATCAAGGTTCTCCCACATTTTCTTACTATAACCAATGAATGGGTGTCTCAAAATGACGGAAATTGCTCGCAGGCAATTTCTGTTTTCTAGCGCTGCCAAATTATGTCCCGGTCTCTTGCTGGCCACGTCTGCTTTCGCCGGGATAACCCAAACACGCGACAGCAACCCCGAAAAAATACCTTTTCCCAAAGGTCTTGACTGCCTTCCATCATCACGTTAATAACTCTTCCGTTTACTATAATTACGTAGTTTGGTATATAGCCGCCTCATTCATGACCAATCACAACACGTGGAACAGATGCTCAAAAAATTATTGAAATTTCGTGAATTCGATTGTGCGGCAGATAAACTTGTTAGAACCTGAAGGTATGTCATGGCTGCGAAGTGTGCGAAAAAAGAAAAATGAAGCTTCAAGAAACCAGAGTTGACTCAATGAGCTCAAAAATTGGGTACCAAGGTCATTTTAGGTGTTTAGGTGCTGATCACAGTGGTGCTAGAGGGAAAATTTCATGGTCAGAGGAAAAACCGGGAGTGAGAAATTTGGGGGATGTCCTATAATTATGAAACGCACTGTATAGGCACACTCCTTCCTTCAAGCATAGGGCACCCCAGATATCCGTAGCGCTCTAAGATAGGATATGCTTCTTAATATGTTGGTGAACATGCTGATCTCAATTATGTTCTCCACATGTGCTGAATGCCACTGCAGAAAAAGTTATGACCCCGTGTGTGCTCGTGCAGATTCTACATTCATCTACCGTTACCCTACGAAAGTGACGTGCAAAATGGGTGTAGAATTTGTGAGTGGTAGTCCAAATAACCCCATGTGCAAAATTCCAACAAAGAAATACCCGTTTCCCGAAGGTGCAAGTAGTCGTTGAGGTCCTGCCAAGGCAGATTCAGGTAAGATGGCATAGGCAAGTTTGGGCACCGCGCAGAATCCTTCCAAATTTTGCACAGAAAAGGTATTTCAGGCGCCGATTACGGCTGTTAACATCAATTTGAGTCACTCTACCATTTCAATGCCGAAATGGACAATTTGCCTCGGTTTTCTACAGTAAAGAAATAAATAAATAAAATAAAAATGAAACAACAATCAAATCCAGAACAATGATGTTACGGTTCAAAACGGGTACGTACTTTGCTCTAACGTGGCTCTGTAAGCAAAATTTTGAGCGGTGCGGTGTGATTGCTAACAAAGAGGGGTACCGAGAATTTTTCAAAGAGCCTTTCAGAACATTAGTTATGAGGGGAAAAAGGGAACAGCAAGTGCAAGAAAATGCGAAGGCTCAGAAAGTGATAGGATTTGAAAAGGGGCAACATTTGGTTGAATTTCGCGCATTAGGTCATTGGACAGCTTATTACGAATTTTGCATTCGTTTTGCACGACAGCACTGTTTTCATAGGGTTTCTGTAGAGGGTGTAGAAATTGCACGTACATACATATATAATGCACATACAAAGTCACAATTCTTCCTGCAGGGGCATTCAGCACAAACGCAGAACATATTCCAGATCAACATTGCCAACGTTACATTACAAGGCATATCCCATCATGGAATGCTATGGACATCTCGTATCCTTTCCTTGTTAGCTACTCTAATCAGTAAAAAGGTGCAGCACTAAAAGGCAAGGCTACCGCCCTGTAATAGGTCTATCGGTTTATTAGGGAAGCAGTGAAGGGATGGTGGAAGGCATTATTTTACATTCCTTCAAGACTTCAGCTATGAAATTCCGGTTAATTAAACCTCGATAAGGAGCAAGTCAAATAAAACAAGTAAAGCGAACCGGTAGTCTGACAGTAGTAGTGGACAGTAGTAGACTCCACTGACAAGTCCAGACGTGTGCGGTCGTCACACAAACGCCATCCGACCGTTGGACGTGTGAGGCTCTGACGAAGGCGACGACGCCGAAGCGTCAGCCAATAAACTGATTATTATAACAACCTCGTGTGTGGCTCAAATCACTATATAATAGAATCAACATATGAGTTCTTGATTTGAAACAAATTATTCTTGAAAATTCCTAAAAATTATGACTCACCCTAGTAGAAACAATCCACTAAATGGGTCTTCCCAAGCATTGATTATTCGCCAAAACAATTATGACCCTCTAGAAATCCGAAGGGGTTCACTTTTCACCGATAGAAAATTGCCAAATTGGCTCGCATGCTCCACTCTGTAGGGTTGATGAAAAATGAAAGCATTTCGGTCGGTGGAGTGTGAAGATGTGCAGTCTATCAAAGTGCAAGGGCGAAGGTGCTGGGACGCGTCTGAACGAATCCCAAACGCTGTAATCTCCTACAGATACAGTCTGTTCCCTCCCTTACACTGTCATCCTCGCCCCGATCGAACAAAGTGGCGCGTGCGTGTTCAATTGGGGCGCGGTGTGAGGCCGATCGGTTGTTGCTGCAACAGCCTCACACCGCGCCCCAATCGAACACGCACGCGCCGCTTTGTTCGATCTAGGCGAGGATGGCAGTGTAAGTTTTAGGGAACAGACTGTACTTATGCGCATCTTTTCAGCACCGTCTAAATTTCTTGGTGGCCATAAAACTGGGCCAACGTCCGACAACTCGAAAAGCGAATCTGACTTGGATTTGTGAGTCTTTAATTTCTAATGAGCATCTCAATATATGAAAAACAAGCATTGTCTTGGTGTTGGACAGAGTATAGGGCAGCTCATACTAATATGTTATTGCATAATTCCAGAGCGTTTTCTGGAAAATATGCTAATTTTTCCGACAACATTTGAATAAGCAGCTTCTGTAGAGTTCACTCAGTCAGCTCTCCCAATTTGCAGAGCTCCTTTAGCGGCAAACATTAGTAATCGCCAGTAGAGAAGCGTCAAAATCTGTTGCCATCTTCCGAATAGGTCAACGTTCTCTTTCTGTCAACAATGAAAAAAGATTCACTGCTAAAATGTGAGGGTGGACATCTCCCTGACTTGTTTCTCGAACTTGCATCGCCCTCGCTAGAAAAAAATGGAGTCTGCTGGTTGCCCTTTTGCAAAAAAGCTCGCAAAGGCAGTTGAGAACGCTAAGCTCAATATGTGGTACTGCGGTAACTCCGGAAAGTTGAGCGTTTGAATCAGAAACTGCCATTCGGGTTGGAGTTGAGTAAATTCAATTCACCACTCTGTTCCATTATTTGAATTCTGTGCTCCTGGCTTTCCCGTAACTGGCTGGTTCAGGAATTTGAGGTTTCCGTAGAGAGCTTTCCCCTTTCGGATAGTCATAAATTGGAAGTGTCTTTACGGAGGCCTGTTACCCCAAAAAGTAAGTGCGATGACCCGCTTATAAGCCCCTCCCCCAAAATTGGCAATCACGCTGTACGACTTGAGGGTACGCCTACAAGTAAGACATGGTTAGGTAAGCAAGAGGAAAATGCAATTAGCGTCACTAAACGGTCTATCGATATGTAAATGCTAACAGTATGCAAGTGAGGAGGAGGGGAAAAAGGGGAGTTTCGTCTCACGTCAAGAGTTGAAGATCAGGGACGCTGTCGTTTACGCCAAGTCGAGTAAAGTCAGGTGGGCCGTACACGTCACACGTCCCTGCGACAACGGAGACTAGATTCCAGGGAACGTTAAAGGCAGTGTGTCAGCTCGTCACAATCCCACATCATCTGAAATATTTGGGCTGCTGAGCATACAGATGTACTTTAAATTTCAAAAAGACGTCGAAAACACCGTAAAATACATGATCCTTTGGCCGAGAGTTTCAAAATCCTCGGTCAATTGGACGAGACGCTTCATTCCGTAATAGAAGCTTACTGAGGGTTCGGCATGGTTTTCGCACACGGAAATACTCGTTCTGTCTATAATTGCTGCTGCTGACATGTTCAGTCCCGTAAACATTCTCATTTTCTCGCCACTTCCTCCTTGTTTGCGGTCAGTGAAACTCGTCCATGTCAAGATCACATTCCGCCTTTGAAATAGGGTTTTTTGACCATTTTTTGATTTGACCCGTCAAAATCAGCACGTCGAGAATGATCGGATTCTGTTGACATGTCGATACCCAAAAACGAGCTGACACACTGCCTTTAAGATCACGATAGGAAGACCGCCTAAGCTACCATGAGACTTTTCCACGAAGCCTGTTGATACACGATAAAATGTTCTTTGTGTCCCATAAGGGGTCAGAACTGAATGGGCAACTCTAGACCTGAACGCGCCGCGCACATGACTCTGGCAATCATTTGTTTCATTACAAGTAAACATGAGCTCAAGTCCAATGGAGCGTAGATCTAGGCGGAAATGCTCGTCTTTGTAGTGTCGAGGCTAGCCGTGGAGGTCTTAATGTATTCCAGTTTGTGGCGTGGCAAGCATGTCACTTTCACAATCCTTCGTGAAAAATCCTGCACGGATGAATGACACCGGAGCTACAGTCCTCGAGGAGTGTAGCACCTTGCGTCGCCGTCGCTAGCGACTGCGAGGCCGACGCGCATCGATTGTGGCCGGGGCGTCGCGGCGGCCGCCGTCGCCAATGTTGGCGACGGGCAATCGCCAACTTCGGCGACCGTCGGTCACTGCTGTCGCTGGCGACTGTGGGGCCAATGCGGATCGATTTTGGGCGGCGGCCGCCATCGTCAACATTGGCTGCCGCCGTCGCCAGCATCAGCAGCTGCTGTCGCCGGCGACGGCGACGCAGGGTGCTATACTCCTCGAGAAGTATAGCGGCTACCTCAGTATCAGAATATCAGACTCGCGACCAATGCTGGCGCATAGTATGAAATGCCCTATATCTCAATGGCTTTCATGCACCAGCAATTTATAGCATTAAGACGTTCTCTACCTGTTCCACTTTTCAGCATTATTTTCCTAGTACTCGTAATCGTGGCTGTGATTCTACTGATATCTATCATACCTGCACTGATTGGCTGCCTCACAATGAAATCAAAACGAAATAAAAAAAGAAGGCGCTCTGGAAAACACTCGTCGAGCACCATGAGCGGAAAATCTAGCAAGAGAAGTGGCAAGGGGAAAGGAGGGCCCAATAGGAAAAGAGGAGGCAAGAGCAAGAAAAGTTCGACGAGCACCACAAGCACGAAAACAGGCACGAGCACGAGAAGTGGGAAGAAGAGCGCTAGTAAAAGCAAAAGCAGTCAATTGAGCGAGAAGAGCGCAAGAGGTGCAGGTAGAAATGGTAGACCGGCGAACAAGGGCATGAAGAGTAAGAGTAAGAGTAAATCGAAGTCAGCAGGCAAGAGTGGTCAAATGAGACGGCGTAAGTCGAGAAGATGAAAATGAACGACGCATTATTCGCAGAAAGCTCTTTCTTTCTATTATGGAAGATACTAAAACTGCATAAGACGTTCTTGCCGTCATCATATACAGAATACTAGCTATTGACATACTGATCAGTGCAATAAATACGTAATTTTTCGGTGTTATACGTTGTCTTAATATGTATTGCTATTCACTGAAAACACTTGATTGTAAATCAAGATTTTGCTGTTTCTGAGCCTCACAACTTGATTAACAATAACCAGCCCGGCTGACGCCGGACTCTCAGGCTTTTTTTTTCGTACTCGCTTCGCTCGCGTCGCCTAGTATGGGACGTCGCCTTCTTTACGCAACAGCGGACATTCCTCACTTACGAAAACTCCCGTTTTATGCACCGTCGAGCTTTCTGGCTCAGAGGCGCCCTTTCCACTGCTGTGCAACAGTAGCGTGACGTCCATAGACTTCGTACAAGACCGGTGGACCTGGTTTCAGGCGTTTCATCACTTTTGGACGCCGGCGCACCCTTATCACACCTTGGACTCATCTTCAGAGGTTTTCCCAAATTAGAACGCCGGCGCAACGTTATCAGATTGGTGGACCAGTTTCCATGCTTTCCCCCATTTTTGGACGCAGGCGCACCGTTATCACACTAGTGGACCCGTTTCCAGATTTTTCCCCCATTTTTGGACGCCGGCGCACCGTTGCGGCAAAAGTGAACCCTTTGCTTAGCATTATCACCCCTTCTGGGCGCCGGCCCAGCCATACGTTCGATACCTTGAGACGTGTCTCAGCCCACCATCACTTTCGATGGTGCCCAGACGGGGAACCTTCATTTATGACGAAGTGGAAAAGATGGGTCCGGGACGCAGTCCCGGACCAAAACAAGGGAACAAAATATGCATTGTAATTCGGGCAAAACAGGTTTACATGGAATTCGCAGTTGTGGCTTGAATTCTCCACACAATACAGTCTAGGAAAGGCCGAATTTCAAGCATGACCAGCTAATGACTTTCAAGAAAAGTTTTTAACAAAATTGGTGTGAATTTGCCACAAAATTAGGGTTTAACTGACAGTATCGCTCTCTACTTAGAAAACTAAGCTTTGCGCAGTTGTCAGACGGGTTACCAATGTCATTGAGGATTAGGTGGTAGTAAGGTCACAGAAGTTCAACTGAGAATGGCAGAGAAATGCTTCAAAACGTGAAAACAGGAATATCTTGCTTATTTGAAGGAATTAAATGTTGCTTAGTTGTCGGCTGAATTCAGAATGAAATTCTGAGCCGAATGATATATAACACCAGCTACATTCGTTCACTCCTGACGGTAAACCTAGCGTGAGACAGATGCCCCGTCTGTCTCACCCTCGCGTCTGGCGCCCTCCAATATCGCGTGCTCTCTCGCTAACCCCCCTGAGCTACACGGGGCATTTGTCTTAGGCGGGCTTTTTCAGCTCAGCATGGAGGGAAGTACCAAGTGTTATATACCATTCTACTCGGAATCTCACGGGCTAAGCAGCTGACAACTGCGCAACATCTGGTTCCTCGAAATGGAAGAGATATTCACTGAAAAGTGGTTTTCAAAAGTGACCCTTTTTCCAGGCCACTTTCGGACGAACTTATTTTCTGTAGTGACCACTGTATTCACAATGACATCAGCAATTGGACAGACAACTGCGCAAGTCGCAGTTATTCAAGATTGGCGAGAAAATTTAAAGGACGCAAATCCCCAGTCTAAATTTAAAAAATTAGCACTTTCTTCTGATTAAATCGAACTCTCAGAGCCGCATATTCTATTCAAGAGCTCGAAAAATCTGTGTCCTCCTGACCCTGTCAGGTTTGGGTTTCAGTAAGTTGCTGAAATCTACAGGTGAAGGCGGCGGACTCCGAAGTTTCTCCAATAGATCGGTGGAGCCAACCTTCAGCCATGTTGTCCATTCCTATTCACCGTTGCACTAATTTCTAGGCTTTCCCCCATTTTTGGACGCCGGCGCACCCTTATCACACCGTTGAACCCGTCTCTAGACGTTTCGGACGCCGATATACCCTCATCCCACCGTTGGACCCATTTCCAGGTTTTCCCTCCATTCTTGGACGCAGTCGCACCGTTGCCACAAAAATGGACCGTTATCACCTCTTCTAAACGCCGACCTAGCCTTACAGCGGCTGCGATCCTTACCCCTCATCCGTGTCCTTCTTCACCGTCCTTGCTCCTTCTCTTCGATATAAAGAGATCCTACCCATCTCGTACCTTTTATACTGTGTGGGCTTATCTCATTCATTCCAACTGTGGTAAACACAACGGTCGGCCATTAAGAGAACTTAACATGTCTGAACATGACTAAAGTGGCCCGAAACACCTATAAATCAAGGTAAAATTCACCACATTTTCGTACATAACTCGACTCGCTGAACACGATGGTGTCGTTTGTTTTCGGCGACGGGGCCTGGTTCTCGTGCACACACACATGCTAAGCCAAATAATAGATAGTATGATACACAAAATGGCATGCCATTGCAAACAATCGGCTTTGAGGTGAGGTTCATTGCTACCCATAGTTCACAATGAGCAGCCACATGATGACTCGTACGTGATCTTTCAACAAATGTTCTTCCACTTGCAGAAATGTTAAAAGCGTCCTAACACTGCCGCTATAGTCCTCGAGGAGTGTAGCACCCTGCGTCGCCGTCGCTGGCGACTGTGAGGACGATGTGCATCGATTGTGGGCGGAGCGTCGCGGCGGCCGCCGTCGCCAATGTTGGCGACAGGCGATCTCCAACTTCGGCGATCGTCGGTCGCTGTCGTCGTTGGCGACTGTGAGGTAGATGCAGATTGATCATGAGAGGCTGCCGCCGTCGCCAGCATCAGCGGCCGGCGGCGACGCAGGGTGGTATACTCCTCGAGGAGTATAGCGGCTACCTAAGACTTCGCCGGTAATCGTCGCGATCGTCACTACAGCTTACGGTCGCAACAAGTATATGGTGAATGAGGAGATTCCAGACGTGAGAGCGATGATAACCGATGCCAACGATGCCACACAGATACGCATCGATTTCATTATCGCTATCACTTATATCTCCTGTTCATTTTGGTCTCATTTATAGGGCAATTTCTCAGACAATTCCGGGGGTGAAACCCCAGCAAATACCGTTCGGAACGAGTGGGGCTGCGGGTATACAGTATAGCACCTAGCATCGCAGCCGCCGTGGCGACTTCATTTTTAATACGTATCGATTGCGGACGGTCAGTCGCCGATATCGGACCGCCCACAATCAATGCGTATCGAAAATGAAGTCGCCCATACGAGGTGCTATACTCCTCAAGGAGTATACCGGCAGCCTGGGGAGCGAGGGTCGGAACGAGCGTTTGGTTCTTTCCGCCTGATAATTATCGGGGTTCAGGCTGCTATAGAGCCGCAAAAATGAGAGCTTTCATCCTTATCAGTCCGAAAAACATCCGCGTTTAGGCCGCAATGAGGCCGCAACTTGTGGAAGTTTGAGCCCTATCCGCCCAAACCAAGAAATCGCTGATCCTGCTCTGCCACAACACAAACGTGTAATTTCTCATGAGAAATAGGAAAAGATCACTTTTTGCAAGCTTCTTGCAACTTTTCGTAGTGTAAGCTTTCTTCTACCACCGATGGGATTCGAACCAACCTGGCCATCATCACGATTGATTGAGAGTCCGCTGCTTTATCCAGTCGGCCATTCGTGGTGCTAGCCTCTTTCACTCAATTGACCCCTTCATTCATTATCATCTACCTTCAGCAATCAACACTTCAAACCTAACCATCCGGAAGGCTACATTGGTCGACTGACCCACAGGTTATGGGTCATCGCCTGCCCAAAATACTGCTCAAAAATATCTCCGTTTCTGCGTTAAGGATCAAGATCGTAGTCACGATATGGGCCTATTTCAACCTACACGCTTTTATTCTTGTGGGATAGTACATTATGTGAGCTAGAAAAGATTCGGTACGGACAAGTAGTGATGAAATAGTCCACTACCATTTGTAGAACACAATGGATCTACCGCTTCTCCGAAACGACGGGGTCGTCGAGTCGGTCGGAGATCCGGAGGCGGCGCTACTTTGACGTATGTTTTGTGCTGCCAAGCCGCGCCGCTTTTGGATTCCCGACCGCATCAGCGACCCCATCGTTTCGGATAGACGGTACCTACTCTGAGGTTCAATGGCGACCTATTTGGCGAGAGAATGTGTTTGTCAAGACATTTTACGGGTTAAAATCTTGCTTGGCAAGACATTTTCCGGGAGAACGGACTACAAGTATGTTTGGCGATACAAATGGCAAGAGAATATGTTGGCGACACATTTTCCAGGTGTTTGGCAAGACAAATGGCGGGAGAATATGCTGGCGACACATTTTCCGGGTGTTTGGCAATACAAATGGCGGGAGAATATGTTGGCGACACATTTTCCGGGTGTTTGGCAAGACAAATGGCGAGAGAGGATGTTGGCGACCCATTTCCCGGGAAAAGCACATACGACGCTTCGGGTCTCGAGTGGATGCGTCGGTTCAGTTGCCCAAGTTTGAGGTGCGTAATGCAGAACTGTGGCGTACGAAACTAAGATTCCCAGCCGCTACCAATCCAAGCCAAGATTTTTGATCGAGGATGTCCCCGCGATCCTCGGCGGACCGCGCACCGTAGTGCGCGGTCGGCCGGATCCAGCGGATTCCAACGAAATCCACAAATGCACGACGTTGGCCGATGCGGGTGAGATCCAGGAGCCACTTTCCGTCGTGCAGGGCATCGATGGACGTTGCTGGTGCAGTTCCCCAAATCCGAGGTACATCCTGGATCTGATCCACACCTGTTGAAATGTCAAATGCAGTGCAAAAATGAAAGGTTTATGTTACGAGGCAATAATCTGGGCTTGCAAGAAGACGCATTTGGTGAGGTTCGGCGACCCGTTTGGCAAGGTTTGTATGGCGACCCATTTGGCAAGATTTGCATGACGACCCATTTGGCAAGGTTTGTATGGCGACCAATTTGGCAAGGTTTGTATGGCGACCCATTTGGCAAGGTTTGTATGGCGACCAATTTGGCAAGGTTTGTATGGCGACCCATTTGGCGGAACATCTTGTTTGGCAAGACATTTGGCGGAGTTCGTTTGCCTGGCTAGTTGGCAAACCCGTTTCCTAGGTTGCCAAACAAACCTCGCCAAATAGGTCGCCATTTGACTTCAGAGTAGGTTGTTCTGATGTTAAATGGCAATACATTTAGCAAGAGAATGTGTTTGGCGAGACAGTTTACGGGATAAAATTTAGCCTGGCAATACATTTCACGGGAGAATGAGTGAAGAGCCTGTTTGGCAATACAAATGGCAAGAGAATGTGTTTGGCGAGACAGTTTACGGGATAAAATTTTGCCTGGCAATACATTTCACGGGAGAATGAGTGAAGAGCCTGTTTGGCAATACAAATGGCAAGAGAATGTGTTTGGCGATACATTTTACGGGTGTTTGGCAATACAAAAGGCAAGAGATTCTGTTGGCAAGACAGTTTACGGGTGTTTGGCGATACAAATGGCAAGAGAATGTGTTTAGCGATACAGTTTACGGGACTTCTTGTTTGGCGATACATTTTACGGGTCAGTATGTTCATTTCATTCTTAGCGAGTGATTCAATCATCATCGGGGGTAAAATGGAGTTGGGGGGGGGCCACCTCACAAAAGTCGATAACGTGACCTGTCCTACACGTTCAGACTTGTTAGCTGATACGTTCAGAACTCTTTGACTTGTTAGCTATCCTAACGTACAATAGTTACCTGAAATGCAAACACGTCAAAACGTGTAGGACAGGTCATATTATCGACCAATACCAAGTGGCCCCCCCCAACTCCTTTTTACCCATCATCGGTGTCGACTCGGACGGCGCAGTTGGTGAGGCAGCGGACTCCCAATATTTGCGCGTTCAAGTTTGTTTGGCGATACAAAAGGCGAGGTTTGCATGGCGATACATTTTACGGGACTTCTTGTTTGGCAATACATTTTACGGGACTTCTTGTTTGACAATACATTTGACGGGGTTCGTTTGCCTGGCTAGTTTGCAAGCTCGTCTGCGAGGTTGCCAAACAAACCTCGCCAAATGTATTGCCATTCAACATCGGAGAAGTAGGCCGGCGTGGAAGGGTGGTGTACCGAAGTGGTTGTCGTCTAGAAGCATGTATAATTTAGCGCAAGATTGTTCTGGTTTTCTCGTCCTCTGCCCATCCCACCCTTGTTAAGCCGAAATATGTCGACGTTTAGGCCGCTTTCTGGAGATTTCATTCGGCGGTCGGTGGCCGTGAAAAACGGATCGATGCCCGACATTCTTCATATTGCGGGCCGAACTCCGACGGTCGTGCATCAGCCCGATTCAGGCTGCATTCGGCCTCCTATTGGCCCGATTGCCCGTTTGGGCCGCATCATGCGCGGTTCCGCCCGCAATTTACCCGCAATGCTCCCTCGTTCAAACCTTTTGTCGCGGATTGGCCCGCGGATGGAACGGGATTTGCTCCTGCAATCGTCTGAGTTATACTAGATGCGTGCGACTGACGCGCGTGCGTCTACGTGATGAACAATAGGGACTACTCGCATCGCAGTCGCAGCTTAGTCGCAGGCTGCGGGTATACTCCTCGAGGAGTATAGCACTTAGCATCTCCGTCGCCGTGGCGACTTCATTTTTAATACGTATCGATTGCGGACTGTCAGTCGCCGATATCGGACCGCCCACAATCAATACGTATCAAAAATGAAGTCGCCCATACGAGGTGCTATACTCCTCGAGGAGTATAGCACCTCGTATGGGCGCCGCACGCGTTTGCGGCCTCGCGATGGCCGCGCTTTCTTTTCATTGAGAATTTCATGCCGTGTTGACCGGTCTTCATCAAAAATCTTTCGCAAATGGATGCGTGCGCCTTATAGTCGCATCTGGTATAAATTGCCCTTTTGACAAGTGCTGGCGGTAAGGAGCGATGAGCTCGGCTCGGATGATCCATGGCGATGTATGGTAACAATCAATAGGTATCATTTCACCATCTCTATCGCTCATATCGCCAGTTCGTTTCGATTTATTTGAAAATGGTGAAGTCTAGGAATGCTCTAAGATCCTTCCACGTTCAAGATCTTGCATGAGATGTTTCAGTTCTATTAACATTGATGTTATCAAATTCGCTACTTGTGTTCTGCCTCAGGTGTTATTTTGGCATAGAGGGAAACGTGACGCAAAAACTTGTGCAAGATGTAAGTTTTGAAGAAGAGAAACATGTTCTTAATGCGGAGTGCTTTCTACAAATTTGCCTCCGTCAAAGACTGACATTCCATGAAGTGGCTTTTATGCTTTTGACGCGCTGCATACTATGGTCAAATGCAGGGTGACAACAAAGGAGATAAGCCGTTTGGACAACTTTGCCTGGCTGCCCTGTCGTGAACTTGGATGTTTGGTATGAACTTTCACACAATGAAACACGTTCACGCACAAAATATTCGAAACTTGGAGAAATCGAGAAGAATGGATTCTGTTATATTATGTTTTAGTATCATCGTAATGGACATCAAGTTTTCGAAAAACGTCGCGTGACTGCCTTCCTATCATTCACATTTGTGTGCTGGGCCCATAGTACTCCATAATCCGGCCACTGACTAGTAACTGGCGCAGTTCAACGGGTTCACTAAAATGAAGCCACTTCAAATCGTCCTTTTCTCTGCGTGGACATTGTGGATGATATTGTGGAGCGGCGGCGCCCTAGACTGGTTCATAAGACCAACGTTACCAGAGATGGTTAGTGATTGCTTATCCTACGGACTACTCTGCTCTGAAGTTCAATGGCGACCTATTTGGCGAGAGAATGTGTTTGGCAAGACATTTTACGGGTTAAAATCTTGCTTGGCGAGACATTTTCCGGGAGAACGGTCTACAAGTATGTTTGGAGATACAAATGGCGAGAGAATATGTAAGCGACACATTTTCCGAGTGCTTGGCAAGGCAAATGGCGGGAGAGGATGTTGGCGACATATTTTACATTTTACGGGAGAATAAGTGAAGAGCCTGTTTGGCGATACAAATGGCAAGACAATGTGTTTGGCGATACATTTTACGGGACTTCTTGTTTGGCGATACATTTTACGGGACTTCTTGTTTGGCAATACATTTTACGGGGTTCGTTTGCCTGGCTAGTTTGCAAGCTCGTCTGCGAGGTTGCCAAACAAACCTCGCCAAATGTATTGCCATTCAACATCAGAGTAGGTAATGTTAGGGGAAGCACGACGCAGAAGTATGTTTGCTGACCTGGTATCGCATGCATGTTATGAGTTTACGAATTCTAATTCGAGAAATTTATCCTAAAAGCGCTATCTTACTTCTTATTAATTGGTACTTCATGTGTGTGTGTGTGTGTGTGTGTGTGTGTGTGTGTGTGTGTGTGTGTGTGTGTGTGTGTGTGTGTGTGTGTGTGTGTGTGTGTGTGTGTGTGCACACGAGAGCCAACCACCAAAAACGAAAAATACCTACACCGTCGTGTTCAGCCCCGTTGAGTTATGTACAAAAATGTGGTAAATTTTGATTTTTTTCCTTGATTTACTAGTGTTTTGGGCCACTTTTGTCACGTTCAGACATGTTAAGAACCGACTGTTGTGTTTACCACAGTTGGAATGAATGAGATAAGCCCAGACACTATAAAAGGGAAGAGATAGGTAGGATCCTTCTTGTCGAAGAGAAGGAGCTAGGAAGGCGAAGAAGGACAAGAGGGACGCGGAAGAAGACAAGGCGTCCAAAAGCGGGAAAACGCCGAGAGACAGGTCCAACGGTGTGATAAGGGTGCGCCGGCATCCAAGAGTGAGGAAACACAGGGAGACGGGTCCAACGGTGTGATAATGGTGCGCCGGCGTCCAAAAGATGGAAAACGCAAAGGGGGGTATCGCTCGGAGACGAGTGGAACAGTCTCATGTAAGGTGGAAAGACGTCTCCAGACTGTTTCACAGATGGGGAAAGGTGCCTCAAAGCCAAGCTCGATGGTGCGAAAAACGGGAGTTTTGTTAAAGGTGGAATGGCCGGCACGGTGTGAGGGAGATGTCATAAGAAGACAAAGCGAGCAAAGCGAGCACAAAAAGAGGCCTCTCAGAGTCCGGCGTTAGCCGGACGATCAGGCTGGTAATCCACTTGGTACTAAGGTGCTCTGTTCGTGGATTTCCTGTTACTTCATTTCCGCCGTGTTTGGTTCTTCTTCCCTGCATCTGAACGATGCCCACTCTCCTCGTTCGTTTATATATCCATGCTATCCATTATCATGTGCAGCTCCGTAAGTCAAGTCAAAACATGTGACGGGCAGCCAGGCAATGTTGTCCAAAAGGCATTCGTCACAACAAAGTTTTTGGCCAAAAGTTCCCTAGAAATTTTTCCTGGGAACTTAGCCAGACAATTAGTGGCAATACTGTTGATTGTTTCGTCTTGATCAGCAATCGATGAGTGCTTCTTTGTTAGTATTTATTCAATTCAGTGAGCTTTCGGCGCTTAGCGCCTTCGTCAGACTGATCACAATGAGCGGAGGGTGAGAAGCAACCTCCGTTCATGGAGCCGGATCTCCTTCACTCGAGGGCACTCAGCCGGTTAGCAGGGAGGCTACGCGGTGCGTCTCCAGGTGGCGGATGGGGGGCTAATCGCGGATTAAACGAGACTTTGTACCTGCCCTGAGACGCAGTTGAATTCAGGGAAGGACACCCTGTTTTTGCAGTGTCGGAACAATCCATACTTTCTGTCAGCACGTTTGTATTTTCATGCATGCGTGCGTGGGTGTGCTTGCGTGTCTGTTGTAACCTACACTTCTATCCGACCAAAAACCCTGCATTCAAGCGACTAGGAGGTACAAGGGAGGCGGTTCGGAGTCGCCTCCAATAAATAAGCTCCATCGTCCACTACCGGGAAGCCCGGCTAACTCCCCGGTAAGACAGTATCCCAGCCCCTACGGGGAAATAGAGCCCGGCGTCGACCCTGGTACACGCCTTGAAGGAGTCACCATACTGGTGACTGCATACTGACTACTATATACTATACACAAATGGTGCGACGCGGGAGAGAGGAAGCGACAATTCAGTAGCTGCAACCCAAGTTCTCGCCCCTCATGTCGTGCTCATGTTTCGGCAAGCTTCCCACAATTGAAGGGATTGGAAATGTAACATCAACATTATTTGATAGGGAAAATGATGTGTTTTCCTTATTAGAAGCGCGAAATAACTGACACGAGAGTTCAACGATTGCATGAACTAAATTTGTGAGGATAACCATCCAGAAGGAAACAACAAAATGATGCGAGCCGTCGAAAAGTGTAATCAACAGCATTGCCACTAATTGTCTGGCTGAGTTCCCAGGGATAAAGTGTTTTTACAGTTTCGTCGCGTTGCGCCTCGAAAGTAGCCTGAGTGTCCGCTGTTTGCCGGACGATTAGGCTGGTCTTACTGATTTGTAAGAAAGAGCCGATTCTAAAATGTTCCATGATTTAAGCCAGCGAAGGAAATGTGCTCGTATGAGCCCCGAGACCCATGTAGGTTCTCTATACCTCCTGCGTATCAGATATTCAGCATGGAACACCATGTGAGTCATCTTCTCGCTTACTTAATAACATGGCAGTTTTTGGAATAAGCCAATTTTAGTATTCGGAGCATTGCTGGGCATTGAAGGGTAAGCGACGGTTCAGAACAGTTTGTTCGTGCAGAACAGATCTGTGCAATGGTGACATCAAGCTTATGCAGGTGATTAGTTTGGAAACACCCAGGCAATACACAATCTTAAAGGCAGCACGCACGCAAATTTTCGTCCCTGAGACTTTGATCGTTGTGGGAACTAACCGGGTCTTCTAACAGCTCTACGAAGATAGAAGCACAGAAAACTCAACGGTTTTTGAAATATAAGTAGTTGAAAGTGGATCAGCAGGATCTGCGTGGGGTCGTTCGATCAAGTTGTAGCGGCGGTGGATCGTTGCCGCCAGCTGATTTGGTGGGCAGCTATTACTTTTCTTATTATTGAGCTATTTCCTAGGCCTTGGCTATCTATTTTGCATTTCCTAACACAACGAATTTTCCTTCCTGTTATTTTGCAAGAAATCTATTTGTTAAGCCATTTCTGTTGCTGTTTCGAGTAGTGTCACATATTCGATTTTTCATGGTTTTGGGATCGTTTTAGAACTCGCTGTTATTTTTGCGACATCTTGATTGGTCAAGCTACCTCTTTCGAAATTTGGTTTCTTCCATTAACCTCAGGAATGCTGCAATGAAGCGCCAAAACCTATTTCGCCGAAAACAGCTGACCAAAAAAGGTAGCGGTATCGACTTTTTCCGATCGGTCCACAACGAACAGGTCGAGCAACTCCGCCAACTTGCTAGAATGCGATGAACTTAGAGGTACCAAAAAACAAGGATTTCGAAGGTTTTGACGATTTTCAGCTTTGCAACAGTGATCAGCATACACGAATACGTAGAAATGTGCCGAAAACACGATGTCGAAAATTTCCGTGGGGGCTGCCTTTAACACATTGACGACAATGAGACCCACGGGTGGGTTCCATCTTGGTGGCCACCAGGGACCAAGGGACCCACCGGTGGGTCGCACGTCAAAAACGGGTATCCCGAGATCAGAATTTCCTGAGACTTTGCATAGAGGGGTAATTTCACCAGTCAAATCCAAATCTTACCACCATTTCCTACCGTATGACTAATTTCGCGGGTTGCGGTAGGCATATTGTATCACCTATAATAAAAAAATCAATGAATACTTGTATTAAAGATGCTAATGATGGATCAATTTTATGTATATTGTGAAGTCTATGTCACATTCTATCATATCTCCATGTTTTAGTGAATATCATAATTATTGGAACTTATTTAAAAAATTAGTAGTATTGCTGGTATTTTCATTTATTGATTGATTGTAGCTGTTGTCATTGGTCGAATATTTTTTGATAATAAGAATCATATTATTAATGAAATATTATAATGCATCATTCTACTTAATAATTCCGTCACAACTGTTTTTTTTTATTAATTTTTAAATATGAAATCTATTATTACTGAGGTTGAAGAAATGAGCCAGAATTTCGCTTTGGTCCCACGTGGCACAATTCTCCAAGAGGTCGATTGTCGTCAATGTGTTAAAGGATTAGTTGACCTTTCTCCGCACTTAGATCTTCTGTTTAATATTAAAAGATCTTAAGGTGTCCGTCATACTCGTTCAACTCACCCGACTTACCTCAGATACTGGTCTAGGTTCTTCTAGTTGACCAAGAACATTTGGATTTTACCGTTTACGAGTGACTTGTTTCGGGCGAGAACTGACGCTGCGCGAACTTAGTAACCTAGCGGTCGTTTAGCGCTTAGGCGGGTTTGAAAAATCTAAGCCATCATCAACTGACGACGTAATAATTACAGAGAAAATGGGCCGATTCTCCAATTGCAAACAAGACAATCTACGAATGTGTACTAGAGTATTTGAAGACCAGTAGGTTTCATAGTGAAAACTTCCCTTAAACACCTTATGGTATAGATTCAATTAGTATTAGCATAAAAGTAGGGAGAGAGATGAGGGTCGGACCATTCCGTACTTTTTACCTCGGAAGGAAATTACTTCAGGAAATTCCAATCACTTTTTGGAAAATGTGTCTCTTGCTTTCTTTTTTTTTTCAAGAATGCTAAATCTTGCCCATTCCAGGACCCGACCTAGAGCATACGGAATCCACTACTGAAGCGTCAACAACTGAAGCATACTTAAAATCGGTACTGACGTTTTTTTTTCTGCGTTCAATCTGAAGATGCAAAAATGGAGCCAAGACTTGAAAAATTAGCGCAGTATTCGATGAATAATCGTAGAGTGTGAAGAGTCTATTTCTGCCAGCGATGCGGCAGCACGGACACAACCTGACAGCTTAGAAAGATACCTTCGTAGCTGAAAGGCCTGTCTGACTTGACACTACAAGATAAGTATGAAAATCATCAACGAGTTTCTATGAATTTCTAGTGACCATTCAGCAGATTCCAGGTATAGATAACACAACGTTGGACAGGCTTTCTTATCATATAGGTTTCATTTTGAATCAGCAGCTTACTCTCATGCATTTTTGCTTTTCAAGAAAACTTTGGCACAAAAGGTGCTGTGCTTATGTATTTTGAATCCTCGGGAATATAAGCTTGCAATGAGGTTAAGATAAAATATAGAAGAATAGTCTAAAAGTGTGGGACTAAAACTACACGAGTTCTTGGCATACGGCACAATTTCAGCTGTTGTCTCTCAAAAATCTATCTGACTACTATATATTCGAGTTTGTGACGTGAAACGCACTTAGCCCCAAAGGAATAGGTGAGCGGTTATACCACTCGCATCAGGTTCGATCATCTAAACACGTTTATAACATGAGCTGTATCATTCCTGAAAAAAACACAGGAAAGGCTCATCAGATCGGGGGGGGGGGGGGGGGGG
>JARK01001347.1:139747-155393 GCA_000688135.1 Ancylostoma ceylanicum | reverse complement strand
GGGGGGGGGGGGGGAGGGGGGTGTGGTCTGTATCAAAAACCTTTGCCTCAAGCTGCTCCACCCGTTGGCTGAGCCGCGTCGCACCACGTATGATAATGCATAAGGTGACGAGGCGCACCCTAGCAGATGGGCGGTGCAGCAGTCCACCTGCCGTAGGCGCACAATATCATGTCATAGTGCTGAAAGGATGCGGAATTCGTGATCAGCACGTCAAGTGATCCCCAGATCCGAATTTTCAGCGTCCAAAATGTTCGGAAACGTTCGAACGAGGTTGCAGTGTTGGTCAATACCACCCTCTCTTAGGCTGCATCACAGGCAGGTGGCGGCTACCTGCTGCCCAAAGACCCAGCTCCCTGCGGGGATAAGGGTAGCCGTAGCGCCGGGCAATATGAAGCGGACCACACACCGCGTCTGGGATCGCACGCATATGTCGACAAAAGGGGCGTGGTTCGGACGAGCTACCTCAGAGACAGCCGGTAGAGATGCAGGCGCTGCTGGCATCTTGCCTGCTCCGCTGCTAATGCGGCTCGCAGGGATTCTGCTTATTCCTGGGCCATTTTTGGTCGGATTTTCGCCAGTTTGGATGGATTATTCGCTACTACTCTTGTACTAAACCTATTCGTTTCTAATTTAAAGCTCACACCCCCTAGTGTTAGTTTTGTTTCGTCATGTACTTCGCATTATCACTGCAATTTGCGTCTAATGTGAGACGCGGTTGCACTGCTGATGTTGGAGTAGATTACGACCTCTTAAAATTAGATTGAATTGTATAGTTGCAGTATGATTAGATAATCCATGTGTTTAAAAAAAGCGGGATCAGGAATGTGCATTAATTTTTAAATGTAAATAGTGGATGTCATCATTACTCTTGCTACTTCTTTCAAATTATAAAGTAAAAGAAGTATTTCAGAACGTTTCTCTGTTCTAATCAAATTACTTGCTGTTTGTATTTAGAAGCTATGAAGAGAACAACTTTTAAGAGAACAACTTTTGGTCATTTTCATTCTCGCACGTTTGTTTCTGTACTAATTAGCATTGAATTTTGCGTATGAAACTTTTGTTTGGAATTCTAAAAAAGAAGTCGTAATGAACTTTAACGTTTGGAATTCTAAAATTCTATAAGGGGTAACATATTTCCAAAAGAAATCTTCAACTGGAACTTTACTTTTTAGTTTTATGCACACAATGGTATTGATCTGGAAAAAAATTTTAGGATTCCTCAAAATATTCCAAGTATTGATTCATAATATAATGATATCTAAACCTCCGGAACTAGAGATTCTCTAAAAATTCATTCAAATCGTGGGTTTTAATCAAACAAATAGTGAACATGACAACTCTATCTTTTCATTGCCAAACGTGTTCGCCAACATAGTTACATGAACAACAAAATGGACAGTCATTATTGGATTTCAGCAAGAACTCAATACAGTTCACGAAATGGCTAGCTGAAACAGAAAACACATTAAAGGAACTCCATCATTGGTAAATCAAGTGAATTTTTGCTATAATAAATAACAACGGTGATCATCATCCACTCCTATCATCAGCAGTGAAATTGCGTTACATATTAAACGCCAACTGCACTGATAATGCGAAGTTGATAACGAAACCAGACAAACATCAATAAATGCTGTGTTAAACTTTAGAAAAAAAAACTTAGTAGAAAGAATACAGGGAATATTCGGATTGGGATGGCTCTTGACGACGTCTCTGTACGAGAAGCAGCGAATAATCCATTGAAACTGGCGAAAATCCGGTCAAAAATGACCCAGGAAGAAGCAGAATAGCAGGGGATGTGGATTTGGCAAGATGCCAGCAATCCGTATTAGGAGGTCAGCGTCGGTCTCCCACAGGCGTCCCCCGTTGGAGCGCAGACATGCCAG
Source organism: Ancylostoma ceylanicum (assembly GCA_000688135.1). Taxonomy (NCBI): domain Eukaryota; kingdom Metazoa; phylum Nematoda; class Chromadorea; order Rhabditida; family Ancylostomatidae; genus Ancylostoma; species Ancylostoma ceylanicum. Next base: position 153,507 of record JARK01001347.1, on the reverse strand, counting down.
ACACTTGGGCAGAGCGCAGACATGACAGAGTTTTGCCGAGCTCGTCCGAGCCACGCCCCTTTTTGTCGACATATACTATACATCCCCGCGTCTGTGAAGCCAAATTATCTGTGAGCATTGGATAATGCCCAGGATTGTTGGTCTGTGGTGTGTTGAAGTAGTCGACCCAACTTCGGACAACATATGCCCACTGCCGTTTGGAGGAGCAGCGGCTATGAAAACATTTGTTTTTTTTTTCGAAATCCTCGGTGATAAACATTGCACCACAGTGGCTGGTTCACCATGGTATATATTCGTCGCTTGAAAGACCAAGAATTATTTACATCACAGTGAAAATGGATGAGACATGGTGTTTATTGGTCAGCGTTTATCAAGTCAAATAAAAGTAACATACAGGTGGGTGTGTTTTGGAGAGAAGTGCAGGAGGCAGGTGGATTGAAAACCGCAAGGATGAGAGCGGCGGCAATGGCGCACTTTCCAGGATGCTCGAAACAGATCTACAAGGGTGCGCACAAAGTCGGGGGAAGACGTGAGGGACGGGTCAGTAGTGATGTGATAGGTGCATCCGAGTCGGGAGATGAAAACATTGAAAAATGGGTCCATCTATATGTGAGGTGCGCCGGGGTTGGTAATGTGGAAAATGGTCATTCGACGGGTCCACAGCTAGGCTGGGGGTGCGCTGGCAAGTCTTAGCGGGGAAGATGCAGAATAACGGGGTCGCTGACAGTACAGGAGAGAGGGCATCCTGTAGTTTGAATGTCGCAGAAGAAATGGTTTATAAATAGGGAGATATGTGCGGAATAACGAGCTCCTGATGAATATGAAATGAGTGGCGCACTGTGCGGGAGATGCGAGCAGGCAACGCGAGTGAAGCAAGCATGAAAAGAAGACTGAGTGTTCTGTGTGAGCCGGAAGATCAGGCTGTTTTGAGCAAAATACGAAATTGAGAAAGAACCAAAACATAATATTTCATTCAAAAAAACCGCATTTCAACCCAAAAAGCCGCGGAGCGGGTAAGTGCGAGGCTCGCCGAAGGCGAGTCGGAGCACTCGTTTCACGAATACTGGCCATGTTCTCTAGTGGGATTGTCTTTGGATGCGGGTTTGCTCTATGTTTCACTGCGTGAAACTCACATTATTCCTGAAAGGATACTAGGGATAAGAAGTGCAAAAATCTCAAACTCAGATTTCTTGCTTACTTAGTAGAACCGGTTCAAACGATGTAATCTCTGAGCCTCTTTGTACAGGATAGGTACAGCAACTGTACAAAATTGACTTGGCCGTATGAAGATGATTGGCAGTGAAAATGTGTATTGATCTTGTATGTATTATGAAATAAAATACCACTGAATTTTCAGGAAGAGACCGCTGACCCTTCAGCAAACCACGGTAGGTACTCAGAAATATTCCAGCAAAGTAATAGAATTGTTTGATATATCATACTCTATATATATTGCAGAAAATTTGTGACTCTGTGCGTGCATGCACATCATCGAGGGGGAGCAACTAGCGGTGAGCGGTGGAATCACTGATTCCACAGGGATAAGGCGTCATTCGAAAGTGAGGAAACCCATGGAGACGGGACCAGCGATACAATAATGATGTGTCGGCGTCCAAGGTGGGGGGAGACGGGTCCACCATTGTGATAAGGGTGAGCCGGCGCTCAAAATGGGGAAACACCTGGAGACGGGCTCAACGTTGGGTAAGCACGCATCGGCGTCCAAAAGTGTGCAAACGCCTGCGAACGGGTCGACAGATGGAGAAGAGGTGCGCGGTGCAAACGATTGTCATTATCCTCTGGCGTCTAAATACAATGAGAGAGTACCAAATGCCCGGCCCAAACTGTGACTATTATATCACCCATGTCATTCTGCCCGCATCACGTCCCCTCCTGCGTTCTACCCTCATCTGTGTCTGAACACACTGCCCCGTCCTCTTTTATATGTTCATGCTAATTGTTATCAATGGATTGCTCACAGCAAACAAAGAATGATAAACCATTTCTCGTGTTCATTCCAGGTTGAATCGGTTACATACAGCTACAATTAGCTATTTCACTCGAGAGAATGATAAAATTGCTCTAACGAGGAGCGCAAGCAGTTCTCTTTGATCAGTACACTTTTACGGGGAGGGCATTTAGGGGAAACGGAGCAGAATCTACATGCCAATAATTCTTCTAGGATGGATGCGAGGTGAAGTCATGCGAGCGAAGCGAGCATAAAGAAAAGTCTGGAAGTCCGGCGTCAGCCAGACGGCCAGACTGGTATACATATGTTTCTTTGATACAACACGAAACTCATTAAAACGGACTATTAGTCGTACACTAATGGCACAACGACGACAGCGTAATACACTGTTAAAATCAAAACATTATCACAGGATCATGTCAGAAAATTTTGGGAAGCATACAAAGTCTACATACCTCCAGGGGCATGAATTATTACCAGTCATTTGCGCAGCCTATATCTCCGCAGCAATGTCTGACAGGGCTGGAGCTGACGATGAGTTTTTTTTTTTTCGTTAAAGAACAACCAGCTGACAGGAGAGCGAAAAAAACTTCTAGTGCAAAACACTGCTTTCGTTTTGATTATCATACTTTCTATTACTAGCGCTCCTTCGGGACCCTAGGAAGTGGGGTGGGGCAGCCACTTGAGGTTCATGAAGAAGTTTCAACTCAAGAAGTTTTTAGAAAATCAACAAAATAACAAAACTAATCATTAACCGCTGCTTGACAAGTTTTCATCGCACATCAACATGTAAGGTTACTTTCCGATGCGTCAATATTTCAGCCCGATTTTTGTTGTCACACTTCTTACATCTGTACGAACGCGCCATAGGCAGTTACTCCCAGCTCTGAGCGGAACATTCTCCAAAGATTTTAGCAGCTGTGAACCATCTACTGTAACCGGCACTAGTGACACGGAATCACTCAAATTGAGATTGCTGTAGGGATACTCGAGATAACAAGGGTTTGATTGAGCACCTCAGAGGAAGTAGAGGTTGTCAAATGAGACATGAATGAGAACGAGGACGAGATCTCGCAACAAAAGTACGGTCATATGAAAATGAGCACAAGTGATCGTTGGTGCCACTTTCAAGAAACAGCGGACTGGATGCGTAGGGCTAATACTACTTCAAACACTGTCATGTGCTAACGAACCCACCACCCCTCCCCACACTGATGGACCCACCGCATGACCCTTCCCCGCAAATCAACACCTTTTCTCACTGCTTGACCATGATGGGCCCATCCTTCATCGGTGGACTTGTGTTCTGGCGCTTTCCTCACTCCGCCATCGCGGACCCGGTGTTTCCCCTACTGCTTGGCCACGGAGTACCCGTCCTCCAGCGGAGACTCGTGTTCTGGCGTTTTCCTCACTACTGCGCCCTCCATCGGAGACCAGTATTCTGTCGTTTTCCTCACCACTGCGCCAAGACGGACCCATCCTCCATCGTCGGATCCGTATTCTGTCGTTTTCCATACTACTGGCCGCGGCGTAGCCTGGCGTTCTTCTCACCACTGGGACAAGGAGGACCCATCCTTCATCGCCCGACCTGTGTGCTGCAGTTTCCTTCATTACTGGGACAAGACGAACCCTTATTCCATTGCTGGACTCTTATCCTGGCATATTCACGAAGAGACCCACCTCACTGTCCCTGCGGAGGGCGCGTACGAACGCGTCGCTGCCCCCGATGCCACGGTGGAGGGCGCGGACGAACGCGCCGCTGGCCACTGCATGGCATCAAGGGTGTGAATGAGTTTCACGGGTGTTATATTGCTCCGTATATTTTACAGCGTGGAAATTCTAATCACTCTCACTCTAGCTGCGAGACTGCCAGCGGAAGACGCGAGTCTCGCCACGAACTGTATTCGTCATCCAGCCATTAAAGACGATGACGAAACCACTATCGCGTCCATGGCGGTGTGTCATAGGTTGAGGGTCCTAGAAAGAAAGCGTGTCTGAGTCCCTAAAAATCGCCCAGCCGTCTCACAGTCTGCGCATCAGGGTTACCATTGTCTATGAGTGCCGCCGGTTCATGACCCCCCCCCTATGCCTGCTGTTTTCGGGCTTACGGCGCTTTGTTAAAGAGATTCGGCTTAGCATGTGTGTGTCTTTGCACGAGAACTAGCACCGTCGTCAAAAACTAACAACACCATCGTGCTCAGCGCGTCGAGTTATGTACGAAAATGTGGTACACTTCGATTTTCACCTTGATCTACAGGTGTTTCCGGGCACTTTTGTCATGTACGTCCTTTTAGTAACCGAAGCTGCTGCTCCTGGCGCTAGCGCACAGGTTGCATCGCCTCAACGCAGCGACCAAGAATGCTTTACTCCACTTAGCGTGTAGTAACAGCTTGATAATGGTAAAGAATACATAGAACGCGGAAAACCGCGCAGAAACATTGGCTACTTGAAGGCTTTGAAGGCTCAAAATTTCAGTTATTTCAATTGACAGCTTTGACAAAAAGTTCGAAATTTGAGCTGTGCTAAAACGGTGAAATCCGAATACTAATTTTTTTGATGTGTTAGTTATTCAGGAGAAGAAATTTCACCGACTGAAAGTCAGAATATGTCACATTTTTCACCTACCGTAAACGGATTCGCTGGCATGTTCCACACACCTTGGTAGGAGAGAATGAAAAGAGTGAGCTCAGAGAAATGCGTTGATACGCAGCCAATCGCATCACAACGACGTTTGTGTTGCGGCGCATGCGAACGGATCCGGTACATTGTAGCAGTCCATAGACGTTCAAGCACCTCAGTTTTGCAGCGGACAAATCTCCTGTCAGCCAGGGAACCAAGTCAACGTCCGGCAACTCGAAGAGCGATGCTGACTTAGATTTGTGAGTCCTTAATTGTTGAGCACTTCAAGTTGCAATAGAATTAGCTTCGCTTTGGATAGAAATAGGGGAACGTATACTATTTATCCAGTGTTTTTTTTCTTCGGAAATGTCTAGCAAGTCTACTAACTCCTTTGGTAGTGCTGTGAATGCACAGCTTCTATAGAGTTCATTCAGTCAATTACCATATTTACAAAGCTTCCCTAGCTGAAAGAATAGTAGATTCTGAAGCATCGAAGTTTGCCAACTTCCGGGCGAGGATTTATCAAGCCATAACCTAAAAACATAACGGCTAATGTTATCGGTTATCGTACCCATTGCGTCAAACCAAGCGCTGCAAGTAGCGTTAATTGGCGCGTCGAACCACTGAAAACACGGACCAGCCACGCGTGTTCGCGACAACAGTTCCAGTTTTTCTCTTTATTTGTTTGTGTTCATTTCACATCTATGATGTCCTGAGTCTGCATTTCGCCGTCAGCTCCAAGTCGAAAATTTCGACTCGTGCAGTCTCTATGTTTCACCTCGATATGTGATCGTGAATCCTAACAGGATAGCTCAGCGTTGTTGCTCTTCTGCAGCAGTAGGAAATTGCTCATCGTTGAAATTCAATAGTCGGCTTCTACCTGCATCGTTTTTCAGGCTTCCATCGCTGTCGCTAAAAACGAGGTTAAAGGTTAAGGTTGAAACAGTGTCACCTCATTCTTGGATCTAAGTTGTTAACAGATTCTGGACCAGCTCGTTGCGCTGATTCCAGTGATATAGATGAAACGCTCTAAAGTGGCCATGAGACCTTTTTATGAGGCTCAACATTACTGGAGTTCATTCCCGTACAAGTTCGAAGACGACTTATGCAGTGGGACACTGTCTTTGAAATCTCCTCGTTGTCATTTTATTGAAAAGGTCGATAAGGTCGATGCAACAGGGTGACCACTAGAAAACGATCCTATGAAAACAGCCGTATCTCCGATTTCTCTCCTCTCTGGCGTCACAGCTAGTCGTGATGGTATTCTCCTTCATGGTATACTTGCCGCTCACCGGTCTTCATGGGACATTTGTCCGACACGCGACTAGTGCGCATCCAGTATCAATTTACACATATCTCGACATTCGTCATGTAATAATGCAATGTGAAAACCCCTAATAAATAGTGGAAAGCTCCAAAGAAACTTTTAGGAGGTTGACATCACTACTTTCAAAATACTTGAAGAATACATTCGGTAACTCAAGTGTCTCACTCTTTCAGCATTATTTTCCTAATCCTCGTCATCGTGGCTGCGATTCTGCTGATATCTATCATTCCTGCACTGATTGGCTGCCTCACAGTGAAATCAAAACGGAATAGAAGAAGACGCGCTGGAAAACACTCGACAAGCACTATGAGCGGAAAATCAAGCAAAAAGGGTAGCAAGGGAAAAGGTGGATCAAAAGGTAAAGGAGGCGGCAAGAGCAAGAAAAGTTTGAAGAGTACCAAGAGCACGAAGAGTGGCAAGAGCACTAAGAGTGGTAAAAGCACGAAGAGCAGCAAGAGCAAAAATAGCAAGAAGAGCTTAAGAAGTGCGGGTGGAGGGGGTAAATCAGCGAAGTCGAGTGTCAAGAGTAAGAGCAGCATGAAATCCGGAGGCAAGAGCGGCCGTAAGTCGAGAAGATAAAAAATAAATGACGTATGATTTGCAGAATGCTTATTCTAACAATTGCATAAAGCCTTCTTGCAATCCTCGAACACAGATCATCAGCTATTCATACACTGGTCGTGCAATAAAGTCGTGATGTTTCGGTGCTCTACAGTGCTCACGTATTGTAATTCACCAAAAATACTCGAGAGTCATCAATTTTATTCAATCAACTTTATTCTTGGCATGCAGAACCCGTGTGCAACTTAATGTAACAAAAAAGGAAGTGTACTTGAATGTTGACTTGGTTCTTCGACGAACTAGAAGAGGTTGGAACTTCTTTTATCGGATTTAGTGTTTCCGAATTTAGCGATGGTGCTTATCTCAAACCTTCAAATTCACCAGCTCAGACACACAAACGTCCTTAGCTATCAAGTACAACGGTCACAAAAGCAGAAATATAATATGTTAGGTATTAATATATTAGGCGGAGGAAATCGCAACTGAAGAAAGCGCAAGGACTTATGTTAACGCCTAATAATATCCACCATTCCGACAGCAACAGAACAGGTAAATTTACAGCTGTCGCAAGGGGAGATAGAGATTGTTGCTGTCCTATGTATCAACGGCGCCTATCAGCTGTGCGTGAGTCGTCGTCGCCTTCGTTGGAGTATCCACTTATTGTGGCCTTCGGCAGCCAACAGTCTCGTTAATCGCCTGTGTTAGAGATCACTAGTGAAAACGACGCTATACGAGTACTTCACGTGAAGTATGTATAGCGCAACTGTCTACTATCATGGTATGGAAAAACTGAAGTTATACTGAAGAAGGAAGCATAGAACGATGCGCAAAAGCTAATGCTATTTCCCTTCACTATAAAAAGCTTCGGTGACAATGATGTCTCAAGCATTGTTTTTTCTTTCAAAAAAAAAACTTTGAAGTTATGTGAGATATAATAGGAGATATGAAGTGAAACTGGTCGAAAGGCTTTCTAAAAAGCTTGAGGGAAATGGATGTGTCGAAATATCCGTTAACCAAAAAAAAAACAACAAATTTTTCGGCTCGTACTTACTATCCAGATTGCCGCATAATAGTACGAGGATCGAAAGAGAGACACGAACACTGACTAGACCTGGAAAGCGACAAATGACTAAAAACGCAGCGAATGATTTACTGAAGTGAAAAAATACTCATGAACTTGTTTGGAATCACTGGAATTCAGTAGCTGACGCTGAAAGTGGGCGGAAGAGGGAGGGGACTGAGGGGGCGTGGGAAAAAAGTGGGGTTTCCGCCACTTTGGGGACCCAGATGGAAAATAAAATCCTCTTCTATAAATCCTGGAGCCGTATGCATATCTCTCCCCAACCATCCCCGATCCCCGGCCATCGCCGCCCGGGAAGTATCTCCGACCAGAGATGGTCAGGGAAAACTCGTCTGCACATCTCCAGGGATGCCCGCTCGAAGGAACTCGCCCACTAATTTGCGTTGAAGCGATGATTTTACGCATTCGTCTAGTCTCATCTCATCCCCGTCCCCGGTGGGGATGCTCGGGGAGAGGTATGCATACGGCTCCTGGTAGTGCAAGAAATTTTTCTACATAGAGCGCAGACGTGGGGGCTGGCACGTGATCGCATTCTTTCGCCGTGGGCTCAGCCCATAGAGAGTTTTGGCGGATGAGGCGAAATTGACGAGACGGTCGGCCGATGTTTCATCATGAGTGCATAGATGTAGTGGAAGTCGCGTTGGGACCCACCTTTCGCTGGTTCCGTTGGTCACGATGATGATAGATACAGTAGCCAATGATAAAAGCGAGAGAGTTAGACCATGCTTTCAGGATTTCGCGGCGGGACCAGCCTCCTGCGCTGGTAGTCTCGCGGCTGAGGAGTGAGACAGTGTTTTTGAGATTTCAGGCTGCATAATGTACGGAGCAGGTTTATCACTCTCCGGTGCTGGGGAGCTCACTCATGTCAAATCGTGGCATTGCTGTGCGGCCCACAGATGTCCGATCGCGGCGGTGCTGTGCGGTCCACAGATGCCCGATCGCGGCGGTGCTGTGCTGTTTCGTTCCTCAGATCCCCGACGCAGGCTCCCATTAGTGTTGAAAACACCAGGATATCAATTCAAGGGTAAGAAGTGGGTTCAAGGGTCGGTGCGCCAGCGCCCAGTACTCCGGAAAACGCCGAGATACTACAACACCAATGGAGGAGGGTTGTGCTCTCTGGCAGTAGTGTGGAGAGCGCCAGGGATATGGTTCGACCGAAGGAGAAAGGTGAGTCAGTGCTCAGCATTGTGGAAAACCCTTGGATAAGGAGGGTGCTCCGGAGCTCAATAGCCTAGGAACGAATAGGCCACGGATTTGTCAGAGGAGTACGGGTGCAATTCACCTCAATAGTGGGAAACGTGTATGTGAAGAAAGGCTGTGATAAAGAACGGGAGGATATAACATTACACAGGAGTGTAGATATATGTGTAGTAGAAATTTACTATGTTGAGCATGTAAACCCCATTTGCACACTTGTCCTAGTGTTCTGTGTCCTTTCGGTTCATTTCTAGTGTTTCCTGCCTAGTCGTACCTTAGTATAGGGCAATTCATACCAGATGGGTGCGACTTGCGTGCGACTATCAGGCGCACGCATCCATTTGCGTAATTCACACCCTCTTGCGTAATTCCAGCGTCAGGCTCAGGTTGACAGGCCGGCTGATGGAGACCATTGTCACATAAATATGGAAGGTTTTCTATGTAAAAGAGTAAAGGCTAAGACATCACCCGGAAGTGACCTGCAGGAAGTTCGCCCCCCTCTCCTGGTTAAGAAGGGAGGGCTAACGAGAGATCCGTTTCACTCCCTATCAGACCTCTTGTCGCAAGCGCAATACAAAAGAATCTGTTCCGAATTGGATCATCACTGGAAGAGATTCTTAGCAAATCAAGAAAAACGTATGACTATGAAGCCTGACAAAAACTCAATCTTCTCTTGGATCAGGCGCACTATGAGACCGCTAGTCAAATTACCAGTTATTGAAGATGAGGCAGGAAATCGTTACGTCCATGACCATGAAAAGGTTAGTGCGTTAGCTAAATTCTTCGCTTCTGTCCTTTCACCTAGCACTCAGTCACTCTCTAAGCACACCTCCGATCACTTACAATCTTCCAAATCTCTTAGTGAAATCAAAATCTCTCCTGAAGATGTATTACTTGTTTTGAAGAATCTAAAGTGTTCTACTTCCTCCACTTATGACGGTATACCACAAATAGTCTATAGAAAATGTGCCACATCACTATGCAAGCCCTTAACTATGATTTTCAATATTTCTCTTCTGTACGGCTAGGTTCCATCTTTTTGGAAAGAGGCTATTGTCACGGCGGTTCCAAAAACTGTTAATTCTCGGTTAGTGTCCACATTTCGACCAATTAGCATTACGCCTACTCCCGTTGAAACCATAGACAGAATCATTCGAAATAAGCTGGTTTCCTGGTTGACTACAAGAAGATCGATTCCCCTTGAACAACATGGATTTACTATTGGTGCATCAACTGTTACTCAATTGGTTGATTGTATTTTTTACTGGAGTATGGCTATGAATAAGGGCTATTCTGTGGATATTATTTATTTTGACTTCTCCAAAGCATTTGATGAAGTTAATCACGAAAAACTACTTTGCAAACTTAGAAACTTGGGCATTGAAGGACAATTATTGAACTGGATTAGATCCTATCTTCATGATAGAAAATGTGTGGGAAAGTGGGAAAAGACTTCTCAGAACATTATACTTGTACTAGCGGTGTCCCACAAGGTGGTGTTCTGTCACCACTTCTATTTCTTGTCTATACTTATGATCTACCCGCTAAACTGATGACACACACTTCGATAAAAGTTCAGTTATTTGCTTAAGGTGTCAAAGTATATGGAATCTTCTTCTTCTTCTTCTTCTTCTTCTTCTTCTTCTTCTTCTTCTCCTTAGCGTTTATTCCGCACATTCGCAGGGTCCGCTGTACTGGTTCTTCTACGCCAGAGATCACGGTCTTGGGTGTCTTCCTTCGTTACTCTAACCTCCTTCATGTCTCTCTTTATAGCATCCCTCCATCCTCCATCGTTTCTTCGGTGCACCTCTAGAGCGCTTTCCCGTAACATTCATTTCCATTGCCTGCCGAGAAGGAAGCGGTGATGGCCCTTTCATCACGTGGCCGTACCAACGCAGTCTTTGTGCACGCAGTTTAAGCTGGATGGGCGCTGTCTGCATTATCGTTCTCATATCTTCGTTGGGCACCCTATCGTATCGCGTGAGTCCGCATGCCTATCTGAGCGTGCGCATCTCTACAGTGTTCAGCATGCGCTCGTGCGTTTTTGATAATGGCCAACACTCACTGCCATACATGAATGTCGGTTTCACAACCCTACGATGGGTCTTCCCTTTTACCACTCTTGAACACCTTCGATCACGAGGAATGTCAATCAATTCTCTCCTTTTCAGCCATGCGCATTTAATTCTTCCTCAAACTGCAGCATCCGTGGGTGTTGCCTTTAAATTTGTGGTGCGAGCCCTAATTATGTGCCTCTTGACGTTCAATTTGGACTCTTGCAAAGGTGTTGGTGGTCTAACATAAGTTGTAATAAGGTTTGGATTGAAAGTTGGCGCATAATTTGGAGCTAACAATAAGCTTGAATCGTTGACATTTCCAGCTCCAGCCTCTGAGCTTCCAAACATGTACGATTAGATGGCGCTGATCTCATTTCAAGTCTGACGTAGTCATTAAATAGATAGTGCTTGTGAAATAGCACGCAGACACGCTGCGAAATTGTCAGCAAAATGTACTCCGCAGTAATTTCATATCTCCCATCCGCTAGGCGTTTCCATTATCACATGAGGATGTTAGACTACGTGTGAGGACAATCATAGATTTTTGGATCCTAGAAGACTTCTACGCCAACTTGTTATTTATCAAACTCGAGGATACCCGCTCATGTGGCGTACGTGAACTCTTTCCAAACAGTTTAGCGGTTTATGCGATTACGCAGAGCGAACTTCGCCTCACAGATTATGCAGATTTCAACGAGTCAGTTTTATTCCGTCTGCTGTCATGAATTTGAACTCAGTACTCATTCCCTTCTCCCACCAAATTTTCCTTTCAATTCTTTTCTCCTTTAAAAATGAGGCATTTGTTTTCTTTTCTACAACCATTTCTCAAGGTGCATTACTTGAGCAAGGCCTTTTCTTGCGGCATGTGTTATGGTCAATTCTGAGGGCAAAATTAGATTTCATTGCTCATTCAGGAGTGGTCAGTAATATGGGCTCGATTCCCACTAAAGTATAGCCGCTGTCAGATAGCAAATGCATAAATCTGGCATGTTTTTTCTCTCACGTCGGAAACAGCAGTTAACTTTTATCCATAGCATGGCCAAAATTTCGCATATTTACCAGTAACAGCAATAAGATGAGAGTTGCCTAATAGTGTCTAAGCCGTCCTGTGAACCAAATTATCACATAATGAATCACTTTAACAGAAAGGTCAGAGGAACCAGATTTCTAGACAATGTGGGCCGGCCTACTCGCTGCTTTCGTCGCTTCCATCGTCTTCGGCTCTGTCTTTGTCCCAATCAAAAGAGTGCCCTGTGGAGATGGTTTGATTTCAATTTTGTGGAAACGCTATGAAACAGTGGATATGCACTAGCTTTTAGGCTTCACAGTACAATTGTTCATGTGTCTCGGAGCCTTCATCACGAGCGCTTTTGTCCATGGGATTCTTGACTTTCCACCCGTGCATGGCTTTGCGATGATTGGTGGAGCACTTTGGTGTTCAGGTGATTTGGAGCCTTGCATTGATTATAACTTTTACTACTAACTACATTCACAGCCAACGCATTCGCCATTCAAATAATGAATCGACTGGGCATGGCTCTCTCCATTCTTGTCTGGAACACCTTGTCGTGCTTAACGGGTTGGGCTACCTCAAGGTTAGACAGAACATCTTTTACGGGAGTAATCCCATTGCCATTATGATTTCCAGGTATGGCCTTTTCGGACTGCCTTCTGCAATTCCTGCAAGCATGGCGCTCAACTACTTGGGAATAATCGTACTCATTGCAGGGTATCTCTCTCCTATCTGGAAATAGAATTTATTACACAGCTTTGTTGTGATCCTGCGTCTCAACTCAAGTACAGCCCTTAAGGATGGCTCTCTCGCTAAGCACTAATTTTATTCCAACGCCATTCCAATATTCTGAGCAAGACCTCAAGGGGAGTGGCAGTCTTGCTACAAGAACATCGTATCTCTTTCTTAAATTCAAACAAATAACGAATAATCCCAATCATTCCAGTGGCATGATCGTTCAAAAAGATCAGTAAAGGGATGTACATCTGGTCAGAAGCATTAGATTATCAAATGACTCCTAGAGTTTTTTGAATCAAAACTTTCGTTGAGAATTACAGGGAAAATAATGCTAAAATCATCAACTGGATGCGTGCGATTGACGCGCGTGCGTCTATATGATGCAGAATAGGGGCTAGTTGCATCGCAGTCACAGCTCAGTCGCACGCGTTTACGGCCTCGCGAAGGCCGCGCGTCTTTTTTTTTTCGTTGAGAATTTCATGCCGCGCTGACCGGTCTTCATAGCAAGTCTTTCGCAAGTGGGTGCTTACTTCTGATAAGTCACATTTGGTATAAACTGCCCTTATACCGTTTCTTCAGAGATTCGAGGATCGGTCCCAAAAAGGTTGTTTAGCAAAATTTCAAGGTGCTTGTCATTTTTAAAGATAATGCGTCGCATATGGTGTCTGTCAGCAAAATGCGAGACTGGAGGATAGCTGAAAGAGTCATATGGAAGAAATGAGAATGGCTGGAATATCAAACCTATGATTGGCTCTCTGACTTCTACATGGCTTGGTGAGCGCAAAAATGGATTTATTCATGGAAATCAGCTCTTAGAATAGCATTTAATTTTTCTAATACCAGCCTGATCGTCCGGCTGACGCCGGACTCTCAGGCTTCTTTTCTGCTCGCTTCGCTCGCATTGCTTTGATGTGGCANCGTTTTCAAAAATTTTTAGTTATTATATATTATGAATATATAATAATATAATTATAAATTATTATATATCAGCAATTTTTATAGTACGTAGAAAATACTTTTTTTCGGATTAAACTAATTTTTAAAATCAATTTTTCAACTTTGGGTTTCAAATTTTATCAATTAACCTCAACAGCAGTTGAGGCAGTAGGAGTAGGTAATCCAGTAGGTAGTCCAGTTGTCAAACATGTGTCTTTCGCACACTCTACAAACTTTTTGTAAGCAGTTGGAGTGACAGAGAAGTC
>JARK01001347.1:121553-131697 GCA_000688135.1 Ancylostoma ceylanicum | reverse complement strand
GAGTACGGCCTCATTCTGATGTTTGACTGAGGAGGCGTTTGTACGGCTACTTTCATAAAGCGTTTGGCCCTTTCAGGCTCTGACGAAGGCGAAGTCGCCGAAACGTTGGCCAATAAAAGATTTACTAACAACCTCGTGTTCGGCTAACAACTGTATAAACAACATATACCAGCTGTGTTCTGTGCGCGAGTAAAGCCACGCGTTTGTCAGACGCGCATGCTCGAATGACCGAGTCTGGCTGCCGCTAAAAGGTGGCGCGAACGCAACAAGGCAACAGTGATATCAACGTTCGCGGCAATGCCCTAAGGCATTGGCCATTCTTTGTGTTTTACTTACTGTTATGACTCTCTAACCACCGATTACATGGCGAACGACTTATTTCAAAAGAAGAGATTTGCGTGAGTGCTGCCTCTAAGTTATCGCACTTCTCTTGTGAGGTCTAGCAGAAATTCACTAATAAATAGCGTGGTAAATTTACTCAAATCTTTGGCATTTCCAGGAGTTTCCTGTCGGCAATGTTCTGTGGAATATTCTATGGATCAATGTGGATTCCAGTCAATTACATTAAGGTGTGTTAGTATTACGCACTGTTTTTTTTTCATACTGGTTCCTTGTTAAATTCTGCTTTAGAGTCATCCAAATGAATTCCCTGATGCACCAACTGATAGCACTTTTTATGTATTTTCATTCTTCTGCGGTGTCATGTACACTTCCACGTTTATTTTTGTCATCTACTGCCTTGTAAAGTGAGATTGGGCTTGAAAGTTATTCCCGTGATTTTAATTCATTAAACATGTGTGTGCTTAGACGAAATAGACCATGGGTAAATCCGGAGGCTGCTGTCCCTTCTATGCTTGGTGGTGCGATGTTGGCAGTTGCAATGAATGCTTTCGTTGTTTCTATCGACACACTGGATCAGGCAGTAGCGTATCCAATTTGTGCAATGACACCGGGATTGGTTACTTCACTGTGGAGCATTCTCTACTTCCGTGAAATTACGGTAAGACTAAAATGATCACGTTGAGTAACATGATATGTCGTTCTCGACAATTCGTTCCCGATCCGTTTCATTGCAGTTTTCTTTGTTTTCTTCAGGGTCGTCAAAATCTACTACGATTGGCCACCGCATACACTTTTACTCTGATTGGAGTAGCATTGGTTACAATTTCAAAGGAAGTCTCTGTGTTCTGAGTTTTATTTCGAGATTGAATAAAGCTCAACACTTAAGCACCTGGCACGTCCATATATAAAACAAAGCACCCCTGCGACATTTTTTTTTCTCCAAAAATCTAGGTGACGCAAGTGGCGCAAATTTCTAAGGCTGAGAAGACATCTGTGAACGAAGTAATGCAGAAAGGAGCTCAAAAAAGTGGAACCCTATCCAAATCTGGCGGAGAGCCTACGGTACTTCTATCCGGATTTTATCGATCTGGACATCGGTTCTTTGATCGACTCGATCGATTTCCTTCAGCTTAGCTCAAGCCCAGACCGAAATCTGCTTGCGTCAATCCACCACGATGATCACGAGTCTGACAGTTTTGCATGCCCATTATCGGGTCATTTATTTTATCAATTTTTCGTGCGATGTGCCCCGGTGTGGTGAAGAGGCGTTCATTAGCGAATTTGTCCTGTCGCTTCACTTTTGAAAGAAGAAGCACATAGGCAGTACGCAACGGGGTCCACGACGCAGCGTCGCGAGGATATCGTCAAATACCATAGCTTGACTATTGCTCGTGCGGACTTTTTGCTTGTGCGCGATGGTCGCGTCGCGATGAAATATGAACTTAGCTGCAGTTATTACATACGGTGGTACAAATCACAATCGGTTGGAACTTCTGCAAAGGTAAAGTAAGCTTCATTGGGGCGAATATGCTCACCTATGTACAGTTCTCGAGTACTACTTGCAGGTGAACTGACAGTTCGAAAACGAATCGTGAACCCACCATTACGCGTAACTTGCAAAATTACGAGGACACTGAGAGCGAAAGTGTGCAGCGCGAGAGAGGCAGATGGTGACCTGGTCATCTCGCGAAAAAGTCTTCCGGAAGACTTTTTGCTACTCATTTCAGCTTGTCATTGGAGCCAGTGCTAGGTTGCATGACGCATTTTCAGTGAAGACGCAATCCTGGGTGTACTCAGTTGATCGATGTTCTCGTGTTCCGATCACTGTGCTCAGGCTGAGAACATTGATTATTTAGTTGTTGGAGGATCAAATCCTCTGATTGGTAGAAGATTCTGCAGAAGCCACACATACCAACACCACAGTTTTGAGTTGGCTCGTAACTTGCTCATGATTCCAAACAGAGCTGACACTCAACTTAGACCATAGCCTCATCGCTTCATCGTAATTTCAAGAGGTTTACTAGCACCCTGATAACCCTTAAGTCGGGTTAATAGTCATGGTGTTTCCTGTGGGTCGAACAACCTTTCATATGGATTTTAATGAATTAGCGGAATTATCGAGCCGATCAATGTGCGTCATAAAAAAAGAACCATTCATCAACCAACTCAGACACTCAGGCGTTTGTCGCGCAGCCCCATAGCGTTTCTCGCGGCATGACACCTGCGAGACGAACGTAAAAGTGGGCGGGGTTATCGCGCCTATTCCGCCGTTTGTCGCGCCTTATCCCGTGTGTGACCTGTCGTGATCCTGCCGCTGGGATGGCAGGAGCAGGGCAGGTCATCTCGCAGCGCTAGTACTAGCCGCCTTAATAGCGGTACCTAACAAGCATAACTAGAGGCGTATTAATCCAGAATAAGTTTTATGTTCGATTGCATTGGAACAATCCTTAACCTTCTCATGTAGGATAAAAACGGACCCGTATAGCAACCAATGGTTACAAAAAATACTACAAAAATGAGTTCCGCGAACGCGTATGCGCTTCCAGAACCAGCAGTCGGCGAGCCGGACGGTTGTGGCAAGACGGATCTACCCGCCCACACCGTGCCGTACCGGCACGCGAGTACATCCCACGTATCTCGTCTGGCCAGTCGTTACAATGGGCCACGGTTTCAACCGGGCCTCAGTTGGCCAGACAAGTCCCGTTGGACTCGTCTGCTCTCCGCCGCAGCGGAAGCAAGACTAAGTTTTCAAAGCCGTCTGCCGGCTTATATACGCCTCGGTTGCCATGTGGCAATGAAGAAAAAAACAGGCTGCATAATACCTGCATAAGTCCTGCGTCATGCGCACTCACAGCAGATTTTGCTTCTCCATCCGCACCTTCAGCAAGTATTCCTGCTCCAGTCAGAACTACCTTCTGGAAGCCTGCATCGGCTGAAAGAGGGCGGGTTCGCCGGCGTTCCAAACGCCTGAATGTCTGAGAATAGGGTGTGTTCGACAAACGGGAAAATCTCAACCATCTAGTTCATCCCTGAAGTGACCATTCCATTTGGAAGAACTGGATTTGAGTCGGTTTGCTACAGGCCTATAATTTGACTGCTATTGAGAGCTTCTCCAGCAACTACATAATTCTCTCTTCTGCCAAATCCAATGAGCTCACATTCCCTAGTAAACTTACACGGAAGGTATTACATACGACTGAAAGCAAGATGAAGGGAGCCTAGAGGAGTCCAGTTGAAATGAGAAGTACTGAAGCTGCACTCGCATTTCTTCCGTACATGAAACGAAAGCAGACTAACAATAAGTTATAACCCCAGTAGAAAAAGGTGAAGAAACTCACGAACTAATCCCTCAACGAAATGGCATATTCAACGACCTCATTGCTCTCGAGTGCATACATAGATTTTCAAGTTGATGCCACGAGGGTGAAATGTCCATTAATCCGGTTCAGTTCCTGTGAAATGCGCAATAGATTATTGCGAAAAAAGTCGTTGCACTTTCATAGTCTTGAATCGATATCATTTTGATACACACGATCTCGTGAAAACAAAGAAATGCTACCGGTTATACTGTTACTTACCTTTTCTTCCTGCTCTTACTGAGGTTACAATTACTTTCGCCTCCATATGAACACGTACAAGTAGATCTTCGTTGCACAGCCGGTTTAAATGTCACAAATTTAGTTAATTAGCTCTTTTTTCAATTTTTCTCTTTGCCCAATGCTTCGACGATTTCAACAAAGTTTGCTCTCGACACGTAGATGTGTTTTCTCCCTGAATCTGATGAAACTTCGCGCAGTAGGGTTACAAGACGTGCTGAGCACAATTATGATATTACCTACTGGTGCTTGTGCTAAAAGCCTTTTCCCTACTGTTTTGCCTTGCCCGCTAATAATTGCATCCCAAACTTGACAGCTCCACAAGGAAGTATACTAGTATACTCATGTGCCGAAGTCCCACCATGGTTCCAATGATCCCTTCTGGGATTAGGGCACCTGACGAACTTGTGTGGGCTCATGGGTAAGGTGGCGTGTATGGCTCAGAGATCTTTGGCCTGTCAGCCGCCTGTTAGCCGGGTACGCTCAATTTATTATCACATTTCCTGGCTCTGAGCTCCCTATGGATCTGTCCAATAGGAATGTGTTTTAGAAGTTTTTTTTAATAATTTTCCATAATTCCCTCCTTTAGCTCACTGCAATTGAATAGCCGCACCTTCGTGTGCAATAAACAAACAAACAGACAAATAAGTAGATACCCATTTTATACCCCAAAGCCTCTTATTACTGTGCTGCGAGCATACTGCAAAGGCCATTTATACAGCATATGTAGTTAAGGTTATTTGAATAACTCATTCATATGTATGTTTTAAGAGTGGGGGTATTCGAATTGAGCCATCGTACTTGGTATCGATAGAATGCTAAATCCAATTTATTCATTTATTCGACTTTGCAAACCATCGGTATTCAACAAGGCCAGACAAAGAGATGGAATGACCTTTTATGGGGAGGTCATTTCCTGAAGCGATCATTACTGCCTCGAAAATTACTTGGGATACCTCATGCGCCCCCGGATAAGGAGATGTAGGCATGAGTAGAGAGATGTTTTCAGCTCATTCAAAGCTCGTCTTCCTCGCCTCCTGAAATAGCCGTCAGAATATAGACTCAAGATAATTCAGAGTTAAAAATAGAAGCAGCCTTATAAAGTTTTTCATGTTTCCCTCGTACGAGCTTAATGGGATTTAGATCTGGAGATTCAGCTAGCCACTGTAAGACATCCATTTTCCATTCTTGGAGACCCCTTTAGGAACCGCTAGTATATGCCGAAGCATTGTCTTGCACTAATTGGCAAATCCTCAAAACAGCACTAGTTTTTTACTTTTCCAGATGAGAAGGAGTTACATACTTTCCACTATTAGGTGTCAACATAAGTCCTTGCGCTTTTCTTCGGATGCACTTTTATCCACCTATTTGTTATCTTTCAGGTATGAGTCATATACGATTCGAAAGCGCTAATCTTCTTGCAAGAATTTCTTGGTAAACTGACAGTTTGCGTGAGTTTTGAGCCTGCGAAGTGAAGCATTGAGTCAATGAAAAACAGCGCAACTGACAACTACCTATTCTGGCGTTCAGCTGAAGCGCGAAAGGCCATCAGAACTGGCCAAACGACCTGTGCTAAGTATGAAAGAGACATTTTGCTTGAAATGGTTGGTCATCAGCGATTTTCGAAGTTCAAGGAAGACATATTTGGTCTTAATGACACCAATCACTTCGACCAAACAGATTTTCGTTGAGAGGACCTGGAAAGTGTTCCGTGTGAATCGTATGGTCTAGATGGACGTCATACCTCTCAAAGCTATCCAATAACTGGGATAATTCTCCATTCGCACGGGTCTAGCCATGATGACGCCGGACCCCACCTTTGCCAGCGTCGTCAAACTGGTCCTAAAACACTTCCATTGGTAATGTTATTCCGTGTTTATATTTTGCAGTGCTTCCACGCTCAAACAATATCTAGTGCTTTCTGGTCCCTATTGAATATAAGGAGAAATAGGTGTTTCCTCTCGAATTGGGGTTATTCTTCTCAAGCCTAAAAATCAAATAATGCAATAGTTCTGTGAAAATACATGATGATATTTTTGTAGAGGAAGAAAAGAGCTTTCAGAAGTTATAGAACGTGTTAGGGAAAAATGGCAATAGGGTGGAGAAAATCGCAACTGGGAAAAGCGCAAGGACTTATGTTAACGCCTAATACTTTACCTCCATATTTGGAATTCAGAAAAGGCAAGTAGGCCCATTCTAGGCTGCGGCAGTAGTAATTACTGCTCATTCTGTCCATTGTTCTATCGCCGGGAATAATTACCAGCTGTGTGGCTCTTCTTACTCAGACATTCGCGCAGCTCTATCCCCGTCGAACAGGAGCTCTACAGCCTTTACAATTGGAGTAGAGCTGCAAATTCGGCAGCACTTTAGAAGCAATGCTGATAAAGTATGCCGGAAGTTCTCCTGTTTGGGCAGCACAGTTCCCTCAACTGTGCTGTCATAGTACGGCAACTGTGCTGCCGCAATGTGGTCCGCACCTTTCAGTGGCACAGACCGCGGGCGTTTATTCTATTTTAGTTCGGAGACTAAGTTTAGTCTCCAAGCTAAAATAGAAGAAGCGCTATAAGTATAAGTGAATACGAAATAGTTAGAAAAATAGAATAGAATAGTTCTACACAAGATAAAAATTTATTTTATTGTTCTTCATTCTGGGGCAGAAACAAAAATAATCTAAATTATGAACATCTTCATAGGTGGCGAAAAAACAGAACATTCCATCAGATCTTCCATGTCTTCTATATCTCCTCGTTGTCGCCGTAACTCTCGTGCTCTGCGTAGACTACACGCCGACACTTCTCAAAATAGACAAAAATGAAGAAACCAAATAGAAACCGGACGAGTTGTCAGCATAACAACGGAGATAGAAAGACAACGAACTCAAGCTCCCCATAAGAAACATTCCCATAAATTCCTAAGATAGATAGAAATAAAATCAAAAATGAGTGGAAAAAAATGAGAAAAAAAAACTAGAATAAATGAGAACGAGAAAAGAAATAAAACAAGAAACAAGAAAAAAAGAAAACGACAAAGTTCTTACTCATCTCTGAAGACACGCAGAGCTTGCGACACCTGCACGCATTCCAAAGTTTCCGGTCGACTGCGCCTAATAGTGGACTTGGCATGGCGTTGGATTTAGCACAATGCAAAATAAACGGTTAGCGAGGAAAGCACGTTGAACAGATTCCCGAATTACCATCGACTCTGTATTCGAAGCTGTTATTGCGATATAATATGAAAAAGGAACGAGTAGGCAATCCCACTGCTACATTTCGAAGGCGCACAGATCAGAAGATGCTCTAGATAGTTTATTTCATTAGCAAGAAACGTAGAGATTACTACCAAATTCAATGAACACTGCTGTAGAGGAAATAACATAAACTTCGCTCAAGACGTGGTAGAATGGTGACGTCGTGCCGCACTAGATTTTTGAATTTTTGCACATCAATCAATTGCAGCACACATCCTATAGACCGCTTGTTGCAGCGCTTTGCCAACTGAAATCAAATGAGTTGGCAACTAGTTGCCAGCGCCAGCACACCTGATATCCGCCTGAGAGGGACAATTTCTGGGTTGAACAAGCCCAACTCTCAGAGGATAGAGCTCCTCGAATGTCTGAGTACGGAGATTCCACTCTACACATGAACCTTTGTTCAATATGTTTTTCGATAATGATAATTTGTGTTTAGTATCGGGCGGGGAAAAAGAAATAGGAAACTTTATGTATAGGAATGGTATTTATTGAATATTCGGATCGGATTATTCTTTCATTTAGTCTGCATAAAATCGAGACCATTTGGAATGTTCATTCACTCGTTTTTGAAAAAATTGCGTTATTCGAACTACTCATTAACTTGGAAAACCGAAGAACTGCGATGTTTGAATAACTCATTCATTCGTACATCAAAAAGACATTATGCAAATAATTCTGGACTTCGAATAAAGCGTTGCTGTTCGAATTGTTCATATTTCAAATACCTTAAAATTCCTGTTTTTTTTTTATTCGAAAGCTCGTATGTTTCAAAAAAAGTCGAATAGTCCAATGTACAGTACCGTTGCCCTACAAGAAGGCTTCATCGCAGTAAATAGGGTTTACTTCCGTTGTCAGCACACTAAATATTCCATTGTTACTGACAAATTAACCATCTTACTATGAAATCGAGAACTAGCACTGTTATGAGTGTGTTAATCATTGCATTCATTCATGTCAATCCCTGTAACAAAGCAGTGGAGGAGAAAATTGATCTGTAAAATAAATAAAGAGATGAATAAACAAATTCTTACCACATGGAAGGAGCATGAATAATTCCATGAGGTGTACGTGCAAACTTTCTGAACAATTCGGAGGTGATCAACGCGATTATGTAGATGCGTCTTTGGTGTACAGGATCTCAACAGTTTGTTTCCGTTCTGTGCAAAGACAGGCAGTTCAACCCATTGCTCAGTCTTTCCTTATTATCATTCGTTTCGTGTCAACACCTGAGTTTACACTTCAGAATCACTGGAAAACAAGTCTCGCCGACGTTTCTCTTACTTTGAATTAGAAATGTCATCAATTTTCTTCAACTCTACAACTGAAAAGTATATAGAAAAGCAACCATTGCTGCTGTTCTAAACACAATACGTTACTTTCGTCTCACACTGTGCTAACCATTTTCTTGGTAAATTCTTTTTTGGATTTCAGACGGCAGGGGAATAATATCACTAGATTATGGAGTGGATTGGCCTGTTTGCAGCAGTGTTCGCTTCAGTCCTCTTCGGCTCTGTCTTCGTCCCAATCAAAAGGGTAGCCGCTGGCGATGGTTGGGTTTCTACCTCTGTTGAATGCTATGGAATGATGGATACTTCATTTTCAGGCTTCACAGCCCAGTTGTTCATGTGCATTGGTGCTTTTATGGCTGCTGCAGTAGTCCATGCCTCGCTTTACTTTCCACCAGTGTATGGCTTTGCAATGATAAGTGGAACTCTTTGGTGCACAGGTGAATCAGAGTTATGGACCGACTATGGAGTGACATGATGCTGCTAGCTACTTTTTAGCCAATGCTTTTGCCATTCAAATCATAAATCGATTGGGTTTGGCTCTATCCGTTCTCGTTTGGAATACGGTGTCGTGCCTAACGGGTTGGGCGACGTCAAGGTAAAACACCAAATTCCGGACAGTAGACAGATGACCATTATAACTGATTTCTTTTCAGATATGGCCTTTTCGGACTGCCTCCGGCCATTCCTGCAAGCACGGTGTTAAACTACTTGGGTATAATTGGACTCATTGCAGGGTATTTCAGTCTTCTCAATCATTCTTCAGAAAAAGCGACGGCCCCTTTAAACATGCACAGCAATGCAGACAAGTACTCTCATCAATTCTCGGCTTATGAGTGTTGTTTCGAAATTAACATGTTCGCGACAGCGTGCACGACCATTCATGCACGCTCTACCTAATGTCGTATCTTTGTGAAACGCCTACAGTTAGCTAAATCCTCCTTGCTAAAGTAGTCGCAGATACCCTAGAGTTCTACACACGCAGTGGACAAAGCAGAGCTTCTCTCAGACTTTTTCATCAGGTTATTCGTACTCGGACAGCTAAAACAATAGTAAACCTTTTGAAAGATTCTAACAACGACGAATCAGTAGACAACAGACATGGAAGGAAGCTTCGAGAAGTGCGAAAGAACGTAATTCCTACGAAGAAACCAGGTTTTTATGCGGAAGTGAAAAATTGCCACCACGTGGGACCACGCGCTCGACCGGTCGAGCAGGGGTTCTATTCGTGCAAAAGTGCGTGTGTCCCACGTGACGGGTCGCGCGAAATCTGCACAGTTGCAAGGTGTTAAACAATTTTGCAACAACGCAATTGCAGTAACCATTATGTTCGTCTTTGTTATTACTGAGACATTGCTCCAGCTACTATGCAGAGTGGCCTTGTAGAAAAACTACCCCAAGTGGATGTTCCTTATTCTAAACAGACTAATGTATCCATACTTTAGACTCATACTTCGGACTGGAGTTATCTGAGTATTTGAAATCATCCCATGATGAACATAGGATTTGACCACTACTCCTTTTCCTCATACGTACCATACCATGGAACCAAATCATGCCATACCATCCCAATGCATAACATAACATAACATAACGTTACATTACATTACAAACGATAGCGACCACTCATATCCGGAGCAGAAAATGAAGCCACCCTCCCCCCCCCCCCC
>JARK01001347.1:98285-121386 GCA_000688135.1 Ancylostoma ceylanicum | reverse complement strand
CCCCCCCCCCCCCCCCCCTAAATGTAGAGAAATTCAGTAATCCGTCGATGCAGTTTTGTAACACCACAATACACGGGATTGCTTAGGTCACGCCTGATACCGGATCATGGCGGAACTCATCGTCACAATGCGGCAAGATGAATCCTGTGTAAAGGGGGGTTTACAGTTTTTAGCAAGTTGCGGCGCGGCGCAACGCGATAAGTCACTCGCTGCGGGCTAACTTCCCGCTTTTCAACTTGGAGCTGCGGCAAACGTCGCAACTTGTCGCAATTAAAGGACTGGAAATGTTCCATCAGCATAATTTGGCACGAAAAAAATAAAGTTTTCTCTAAGTGAAACCGCGAAATAACTGTCGGGAGACTTGAGCACAATTCTCGTGAGGGAAATTGCTTAGAAAAAACAAAAAAGCAAGGAAGAAATACGATACAAATGCGTTGAACTGCAAAGAACGACCAATTTGCCGCTTTGACGCAGCGGCATTGAATGCCCCACAGCATTCTTTGACGCAGCTCGCACTGCGAGCTCGCAAACTGACGCGCCGCGGGAAAAAGTGTACAAGGACCCCCTTACGGCATTTGACGCAGCGAGCTCGCGCCAGCTCGCACTGCCGCGCCCTATGCTTAAAGGCAGCACCCACGGAAAATTTCGTTCCGAAGATTTTGACAGTTTTGAAAAACCCTGAACTTGAGAGGTACTTTCGCCGTACAAGCAGCACTGCGAGTGTCCCTGTACCTATTTACAATAACATCGCCTAGGTTTAGACGGACTTGTTTCTCAGCTGATTGTACGTGTTTTCTCGGTGCCATTCGGTTGCATTAGGGCACCGAAATCTTCTTGGGGCGCGGGAAGGATCGATTTCCAGCTGATCTATCAGGTTGGGCAATAAGTTCGTGCGGTTTTCCAGGGGCACTGAAATTACTGTTTTTCACGATCAACACAAATCACAACAAGTGATTTATGTAGCCCCTTTCCTCCGCTACTAACGTTATCAGAGAGGGAGCAGCTCCTCGATTTCCTTTCCATGAAAAGCCACATTGTTTGGGACGACCCAATTTGTGACTCTCAACTGCAATTTCTTAGTGGAACTCCAGAAATTGCCCAAGAAAATAACCAAAATGAGTAGTTAGGGACTGCTTCGGGCTTGTAGAAGTTGTATGAGTGAGTTTACCTTTTATTCTAGAATGTAGGATAACGTTTTAGTGGGATTTGCCCGGGGGCGGCGCGCCCTTTCAATGTGAGGAGTCACTTCGTACTGCGCTCCTCGAACTTTTCGCGAACTGAATCAGTTGAACTCAGTTTTCGCTAGAATTTAACACTATTAGTGATTCTTGTTTACATCTAGAGCAAGACCTGGCACGTAAGTGTCTCACTGTTTTTCAAACCCCACTTTTGTAAAGGGGACAACCTCTGGGCTAAAATTAACCCCTCTGAGACGGGCATCCGTTTCTGCGTCTTGTTTTCAACGTTAATGGCTTTTCTTTACACGTCTTTGATAGCTGTTCCTTTTGAGTTGCATTCGATCCATGAGAGAAGTTAAATAGTAGGAGTGATCGGGGATTGTCGTCCTAGTCGAAATGGTGCTTCACACTCCAGGCGATAGAAAATAAGGTGCAGTGAGAATTGAGAAAATCGGCTTGAATATTTAAAAAGAGTAAATCAAGTGCTACAGAATGGTTACTGATACGCAATCAAACAAAGTTTCGTTCCCAGTAAAAAATTGAGGCGAAAGAACCGCACGAACTTATTGCCCAACCCAATATTTGCCAAATCATCGCCCTTCTCTAGTGAATTCTCTCGCTTTGCTCCGGGAACTAATCCAATTTCCCTCATTTCTCGTTTTTCATTCTCATAGTAACGGCGATCCTTCTGCTTTAGCATTTCACGGTTGTTTGACATCTATTAATGGTAGCTTCCAACGAAATTCCAGTTTTCTCTCATCCCTTTTCGGTTAGGGAACTTCATGGGGCCGTAGTAATTGCACTATAACTGCCGGTTAACCAGCAAGTTAAACCGGCAGTTGTACATTCCATAACCTGGGACCGTTGTGAGCTCAATATAGTGTGAAGAATCAAGCCATTAACTTAGTTCCGATAATCGTGATATAACCAGCAGGTTATACCACGGCTTGGATCCTGGTCTCGGGCGCTCCGAAACTATCGGTTGAGCAGATCGCACTGGCACTGCCATGTCGATATTGCTAAAGTGCGCGCAGAGAACGCGCAGATATCATAGACGCAGGCAAATGGAGATCCCGGTTATTAAAAAGTCCTCGAGAGGACTTTTTAATAACCGGGATCTCCATTTGCTCCACTTTTACGCTTTTGCGCGCGCAAAACGAATGCTCATCCAACTTTGCATTATAGCTGTGAATCAGATGCTCCAAAGGACCAAGGATGTGAGGGAATTGTTTTTGTTTGAAAGCCTCTCATGTTTTTTTTTCATCAAAACAAAACAATGAACCATCTTCGGAAACGGATCCTATCGCATCTTGAATTAGAATTCAGCATACTGAAATGAAATCAACAGTGTTCGAAGCACTGCATATCGAGGCTTCACATTAAGTATACCAGTTACTAGTTTGTACTACTTTGTGTTTTTGGGCTATGGAGGGTATTCATGAGTCGTCCCATCGAGTGAGATGTGGCAGAGTGGTTAACGCGATAGGCCACTGTGATGATAGTGCGAGGTTCGAATCCCGCAGATGGCCAAAGCTTTGCATTTTCGTACTTCACTTTTTTGTTCTCATTCAAAGTAGTGAAAAAGGTTTAAACACATTAGTTATGCTCGGTTCTGCCATAGAAATGAAAAAAAAACCACACTAAATGTAGATTGATTCACTTTCAATACAGTGTTCAGTAATGAATACTTCCCCTATGAATCAGTTATCTCACTACTAGTATAAGACATATTTACAACAGCAATGTGTATGAAGTCGGTTTCCTTCATCATTATGTATTGGAAGTTTACCTGCACGGTGGCGCAGTGCGATGACTGCAGTCTCACATGCTGTTTGTCAGGCGTTCGGTTCCTCCCGCAAGCAGAATTTTGCAAGCAAGATCGAGAGACTGATGGATCCACAAGGATTTCGTTCAAGTCATGGCTGCAATGTGGCTATAGCCTGGTTATAAATCGGTTATCTTAGGGAACCGGCAGTTGTCTAAGAACATAACTTTCTCTATAACCGTCGGTTACGGCGCAATTACTACGGCCCATGATGTTTTGGTTCTTGAAAGACCCCTTTGTTAATCGATGTGAATTTCCCAATGGTTATTTCCTTTGCAACGATACGGAGGGGCCGCAATTCACAAATAATAACTGATTTTGGCAAAATCCGCCTGGTGACAAAGACAGTCTTATCGATCTTTCGTTATCGGTCCTCATCCGACGGCTCGCGCAACTCGACCACCCCTGTTGGACGAACCGGAGTTACGAACTCATAAAAGTAGTATTTTTAGTGGTAATGGAAAGTATCGTATTCAAGAAAGTGTTCAGCACCCTCGGTACCATCGATATATGCAAAGATCACAAAGTCGAAAATTTCCGTGGGTGCTGCCTTTAAAGGCAGCACCAGCCGAAATCCTCGGCTCAGATCTGAGGCGTGGGTGGTAAAGTAGAGAGTGAGCACATCACAAATGTGAGAAGAACACAAGGAACGGTGACCTACCTGCAGAGAAACCAGGATCGCGGCCACGGCCACGGCGGGTTTTCAACGAAACGACGCGCCAGCCAACGTTATCGCCGTGGGTGGTCTGGCGCAGTGAATGCGTGCAATGCGTACCAGTCGCAGGTTTTCGTGGCGGGACGCACGCACACCCCACAGCGGAACACTCGTTCGCGCCTTCGACACATGGAAAAGACGCCTTCATTTCTTGCATTTCTCGCGTCTTTCACGTAGTTTCACTCCTGTCTATGAGTCTACCGTCTCCAAAAACCCCGAAATTCGGTAAAATCTCCGATGCAAGGATTTCCACTGGTGCTGCCTTTGAGCATAGGACGCGGCGCGACGCGTCAAAACTGTGAAAACACCTTAAAGGAGAACAAACTCCCGCACAGTCACGGTGTGACGTGTGACGTGGAAGTCTTGACGGGAGCCATTGCCGCTAGTTCGAGTATACATACAGTCCTTGTCGGAAAGATAGACTGATTCCGTGGGTACAGAATCGCTGTGGGACCTGGACGAGGGTTGCGGAGAGAGCATGTTTCCAGTAAGAGGGCCGAGCAGGTCCCGCCACAATGCTGCCGCCGCGAAGCTATTAAACCGCACGCGCAGTTCGTCTATCTTTTTGACAAGGACTGTACCTGATCAGATGCTTCGAAGGTAGCAACGGTCGCGAACGAACGGAGAACTCATTGACTTACCGTCATCAATAAAAACTCGACACCGAAAAGGGAATAATTCGAAAACAAGTTCTGTTGTATCTTTTTTTCGGAATCCTACGGTTTTGTTCAGATGTAGCTTAACACCTAGATATAGCTAGATTGCTTGTGTTTGTCTCATTTTTTAGTGAGAAGAAAAGAAAAATTTCCATACATAATGCGGTGATGTTTATTCATGACAAGAATGAGACGTTCAGCAGCATTAGCGTCTCTATCTATGTAAGCATACTCTGAATCGTTTCAGAGGAGCAATGTACTTGTTCGTGAAAAACAACGCGCAAGAGACAACTGATGTTGACAGAAGAGACGAGAAGGTGTGTTTTTGATGTCGATATGAAACGTTAAGTGAGTTTGTTGATGTGGCTGTAACTCAGCAGCACTCTCAAAACTACCCAATGGACGTTCGCAGTGAAAAGAACGAGAAAATATCGGAGATACAAAGAGCTTTGTGAGTTCTACATTTATCAAATTTCCCATTTTTTGAAATATTTCGTAATCACGGCTAGTAATGCATGCGACCTTTGATTGTCTACTCTACCATAAAAACACCATAAGTTGCACTATTTGTGAAGTGCACGCTTCTCCTACTGTGCTGTGAAAAAACTCTGAAAATTCAGAAGATGGACACTTTACTTCAAGCTAGGCATAACAATTAAAAGAAACCACTTTCAAATGGAGTTTTGCTTTGAACCTACATACGTGAATGCTTAATGTTTGAAGTTAAATGCTTAGTGACCCATCAAAAGCAGAGATAACCAGTAGATGAGGTCTATCCTCTAAGTAAATTAAATGATTAAATCCCTTCTATGGAAATTACAATGCGTTCCATAAATACACAGGCACCTCAAAATAGCGACATCTGCTTTTTCACATATCCCTTACAAAAGATAGGACCTCCAATCAACTCGGGGCGTCGAAACACCCTGTACCACCAAATTTCAGATTGGAAAACGGAGAAATTAAGTGTAGCGCAAGTTTGATTCCATCTTGAAGCGTATCATAATTATACGGGCACCTCAGTGAAAAATAAATAGGAACATCTATGTACATATCCGAAAATTCCTCTCTCAACTTTGCAACAAAATCTGGTAAGTATATCCGTGAATCAATGTCAGTAAGAACTGAGCCTTTCGAAAACAGGCCATGATACGAGTACTATTAGAACCAGCTCCACACGTGAACTGACAGTTATGAAGAAAAACCTTTCTTTAGTAGTTATCACCAAGGGCGAAAAAAAACTATAAGATATAAGGAGTTTCTTGGCGGCAAGAATTATGTCAAACTTGAGTGACTTAATCGGTAGCCGACAACGTAAAATTTTCACCGAAAGGTAGATAATTTAGAATTTTTAGTGGAATAGCCCTGAAAGTGCTTACAATATTCGCGAGTTAAATTCAGAGTTGAATACTGCCGCAGTAACGTGGTTAGAATACTAGAATGTTGTTCGTGAATTTCCATTGATGGCACAAAGGTCTCGGTTGCAACACTCGCCAACACTGCGTGGCATTCCAGGGGTTTCCTGGCGTCAATGCTAGCTGGCCTATTTTATGGAACAATGTGGCTACCCATCAATTACATGAAGGTATTGTTTCAACACCTCAATTTAATGTCTTCCTATTAGTCCAAAAATTGAGATTTAGTCACATTTTCTTTAGAACCATCCAGAAGAATTCGCTGATGCCCCTACAGACTGCCTGTCTTATGTGTTCTCCTTCTACTGTGGTGTTTTGTGCACTTCCATCTTTATTTTCGCGGTCTACTGCCTTATAAAGTAGGAGTTAGCATAGAAAGAGTACTCTTTGATGGTATTACACTGAACAATTGTCTATGCAGGCGCAATAAACCATGGATGAATCCGGAGGCTGCTGTTCCTTCTATGCTTGGTGGTGCAATCGTAGCCGTAGGAATGGCTGGATTCGGGGTTGCTATCGACAGACTGGATCAAGCGATAGCTTATCCCATTTGCGCGATGGCACCAGGATTGGTTGCATCGCTGTGGAGCATCCTCTACTTCCGTGAAATCACTGTAAGGCAGAAGTTTTGTTCTAGGGTGTTCACATATCACACCCTAACAAGCAGTTTCCGGGTCTTTTTTATTTCAGTTCGCTTATTTCAGGATCGACAAAATCTGCTACGACTGACAGTCGCCTATGCTCTTACTCTGGCTGGAGTAGCATTGGTTACACTTTCGAGAGAAGTTTCTGTGCTTTGAGTTTTATTCAAGAAAGAGATAAAGCTCGTTAAGTTTGCTTCAATTGTATGTCTGGAGAATAAGGGTGATCTACACCTATATTCAGAAATTACCCGACAAGAGTCAGTTAATGAAAAACGACCACATACCCATACATACATACGACAGCCAGAGAATTCCGCGTCAATTACTTTCCTGTCCGGAATACTACACCGAAGGATTCCTATATAAAAAGACTAGACGGTATGCCCGGCTTCGCTCGGGTATTTCATTTCTCCGGGCAGTTTAACGCTGATAACGACAACGCCCCAACGAGTGCTCGTCATTTTCATGATCAGCCCAGCAATCCTTTTTCATTCACCTCTGTTAAAAAATAGGAACAGTTGTTTTGTTGGTAAATTCTTCTGAAGTCCTTGCTATATTCACGTTCAGTGTGTGGGAGAACCCTAGTGGCCGTGTTCTTAATTATCACCAAGTGAAGGCAGAAAAGTCGACAGAATCGAAAACTCTACGTTTTCGTGGAATGTGATTGTCATATTCGTAATCAGCGTATTGGATAACCCCAGTAGACATGTCCCTCGCAACCCTGGGGCGAAAATTGCGAAAAAAGCAATGGAATCGATAAATCAATCAATAACCTAAAGTAGCCTAAAACCTCTGCCGGCCCGAGATGTATATGCATGCAAAGTTTGATCCCGATCGGTTAACTCTCCGCGATTTCTATAAGGAACACACACACACACACACACACACACACACACACACACACACACACACACACACACACACACACACACACACACACACACACACACACACACTTTCTACTTTATATATAGAGATTTCCAAGGAGCCCAAATGTTGGGTTTGAAAACGGGTTTTTGGCAGTTTTACAGGGAATCATGTATACCATTGTAAGTAGGAGATATTAGAGAGTCTTTTCACACGAAAATCTCTGGAATGATTTGGAGGCGGGAGGCGGGAAGTTCCTTCAACGTACGGAGTTCTCTCAGGCAAAGATAGGATCAGCGCCCCGTTTCCGTATATTTCAGCATTATATAGGGACGAAAATTGACTGTTTTCCTGGGGAAGTAGATTGCCACCATATCTACGTTCAAGTTCAGCTTGTTTCTTGCACTTTTAAGCTGTCTGTGCACCTTTATCACGTCCAGTCTGAATGTGAAGCCCATTTATTTGTTTTAGCACAAGAGAGGACCATTAATCGAGCGTATGTAGTGCTGGACTTACACAATTATCACATACACCATCATACATACATACACTACCTTCCATTCCATTCTTTACATCAGGAGAGGGCAACTGCAGCCTTCACGTTATGAAAAAAATGAAAAAGGCACTGTCCATATCTTAACTGACTGGGTGCACTTAAGGGGCTGATGTCTCCACCTTTCGTTATCATTAATAAGATCTTTATTGCTACTTTTGCTTTCTTTCCAACTGGTTATCGATCCGCGCTAATCAATTTGGGCTTAAAATTTCACTTTTGATCGCTGTAGTGAACGCCTGTGTGGCCCAGTTTCATAAGTTTGGTTTCTCACTCGAGTGATAAGGCGTATTTTTGCAGAAGGAACAACAGAAACTTCTCCTAGGAGAGGAACAAAAAGGAAAACTACAGTTACGTAAATGCTGAAATTGTTTCCGCATTGAGTAGAAGGCAATCACTTCTATGATACTCTTCATATTCTCATCTTTTCATCACTTATGTTGGTCCTTCCAAAACATTCTTTAACTAGTACTCGGTATTATTCTCTGTCTCAAACACGACGGAAGCTGAGAATTCGGACAGACTGCATTCACTTTTCCTTTTAGAGGCATCCGATCACTGTAACGCGTGGAGACTAATTTGACGAATGGTTTCGCCTTAAACTGTTGCATTTTATATTATCCGTATACGCTGTAGATATAGCGGTTCCAATGAATGTTTATTGCTGTACATAAGAGATAGTGAGCAAATAGAGAAGTGACTTACAGCACAGTTCTGACTAGTAATATCATCTACATAACAAGGGAAGTGCAAGAGGCCAGGCTGACACATCGAAATGAAACCCATCTGGCTTGGATTCTTGCTTGACATGGTCCTCCAGCACATATTTCATTTTTGCCCAACGTGCTAAAAAACAGATATGGCCGAGTGGTGAAGGTGCTGAACTGTTGGGCAGAGTGTCAAGGGTTCGGATCCCGTCATGTGTGTCCGTTTTGCATTTTTGTTTTTTTTATTCTTCTACCTTGTTGAAATCAGGTTTGAAAAATTAGAACATGGAACCTATCATTCCAACATGGTCTAATGCAGGTGACTGGGCGTTCGACTGGGTTCTGATTCCTGATTGCCCTCTACAACTCAAAACCTTATCAATAAGGATAGGTTTTATGTACTAATCCTTCAAAGTTAATTTTAACAACGAAGAAGGAATAAAAAACAAAAATGCAAAACGTATACACATGACGGGATCCGAACCCTCGACCCTCCGCCTAACAGTTCAGCACCTTCACCACTCGGCCATATCCGTTCTTCAGCTCGTTGGGCAAAAATGAAATATATGCTTGAGAACCATGACAAGCGAGGATTCAAGCCAGATAGGTATCATTGCGATCCGCCAGCCTGGCCTCTTGCATTTCCCTTGTAAGACGTGGGAAGGGTCAGCCACGCCCACTCCACATAAAGTTCACTACGGGCGATATCTATGGATCAGTGATGGACGCAGAAAGTGGGCGGGAGGCGGAGGGGGGGGGGCGTGGGAAAAAATCGGGGTCTCCGCCGTTGTGGGGACTCAGACGGAAACCGAAGTGGGCGTCGCCCCTGCGTCGCCACTGCCATGGATCAATAAAAATCAACGATTTGTCGATGATAAAGAGACTTGTGGTATTCTGCTGGTTTAGGTCCGTTTTGACGAATGGAGCGTTTATAGCCCTGGTATGGAAAGGCTGCTCTAGGATACGCATCTTCCAAAATTTTACTAACGTCTTACCGTTCTTTCCGTTGCACTATTTGTTGCTCAACATCAGCAACACTTTCTGTTTCGTCATTTTACAGCAATTCGCTTTTTATTCGTTATGTCTTCTTTTGTGTCCAACCGCTGTTCTCCCATTAATCATGAACAAGACTGATTTGCAAAGTCTTACCTAATTTATCAAAATTATCACATTTCACTGGACAAAACTCGTCTGATCTAGATGTGCAAAAAGTTTTGAATCTTTCTGCGAGCGATCATGAATTCTTTCGCTCGAGCCTCTCACTTGGCTAGGACCTCTTGTACAAGCCTAGCCTCTGGCATATAATAGCTATGGCAGGCAAAAAGAACTGTTCCACTACATCATGAGCATATTACTGTTGGTAAATAAATAAACGTTTCGCAACACTCTCTGAAGAAAAAGGCGATGCAATGGCAAAGAAGGCGAGAGTTTGCAAATCCGTTTTTAATCGCTAAGGAAAAAAATGAAGAGTGTTTTATCTTCTCAATAAATAGGTTTATTTTCATCGTCATAGTAACAATTATTAGTTCCCTTAGTGGGATGCAAATTAGTGAAGAACTAGTGATAGCGGGCGGTTTGGATCATAATAGGATTTAATGTGTGTCTTGCAATCGCAGTAATACCTACATACAACGCTGTTTCCCTATGTAGATTAAAGGCAGCACCCACGGAAACTTTTGTGTTAGAAATTTCACTGAATTTCAAGGTTTTCAGGGAAAATGAACTCATAGGCAGCGTGAAACAC
This sequence comes from Ancylostoma ceylanicum, assembly GCA_000688135.1. Classification (NCBI taxonomy): domain Eukaryota; kingdom Metazoa; phylum Nematoda; class Chromadorea; order Rhabditida; family Ancylostomatidae; genus Ancylostoma; species Ancylostoma ceylanicum. The sequence continues at coordinate 111,082 of JARK01001347.1, read as the reverse complement.
GCCAGAAGACGAGAAATGAAGGCGCTGTTTCCCGTGCGTCCACAGCGCGGACGAGTTTTCCGCTGAGTGTATACGCGCGTATAGTCACGAATTCTTGTGGATGGTGCGCATTCCATACTCTACACCGTACAATATTCCATATGCAACAAGGTACACTAGGCTAGACCACTCGTAGCATGCCAAATCAATAGCGTTAACTGGCGTGGCGGACGCCAAAATGGCCACGCTCGCCTCCGTGTCCACGGCAGTATCTCCACAGATAGGCCGCTTTTTCCTGAGTTCAAGTTGCCATTGTGATTGTCTGGCAGCCGACCACACGGAGAACGACTCACCTCGGAAGTGAGGATTTCCGTGGGTGCTGCCTTGAAGGAACCTTCTTTGAATTTTTTTTCTTGTTTTGTTTTTCGTTTCATTCAATTCTGTATTTGGCGCACCATGATTGCGTTTGATAAATAAGTAAATAAGTAAATAAATAAATAAACAAATAAATAAATAATATGAGATTCCGAGGGAATTCTTCATACTACTCCTACTTAGTCGTTTTTTTTTACTTTCAAGCAAAGCACGGAAAATTAAAAACTGTTTATGGCTCACAACTGGAGCCGGCACCTTATGACTCACAGCACACAAGTGCCTAGTTTGTTCTACAGGTTCCTTACCATATCTGGGACTTGTACTAATCTCCCATTTGAGATGGGAGATCACTACACTACAAGTCTTACTTCGCAATTCATTTCCCAGATGTGCTATACCCACATACTAGGTCGCAAGATCCCATGTCAGAGGTGCTTTGCCCATTAAATAAATGTCCATAAAGCGGCTGACCTCGCGAATTCAACTTTTTCAATGAGCCCACCTCACAAGTTGTCCGAGCAGTTAAAACCAGACAAATGGGGAAAAACAACAAAAACACCGAAGCAACATTTAAAAAAACTGCGTCGATGAATTGCGTACATGTGAATGACAGGAAGTCTTGTCCATTCTGATAAAGGTTGTCGTTATGCAGTTGAATATTGAGAATTATTATCAGCTGCATCACGTAAATCAGCGTTCGATGGATGAGAGCTGACTTCACATCGTTCCATTCCTGCCATGGCTTGACCATGAGGTCACTAGGCTCAGCTTAACGGAGGAATTACTACGGTGACAGATGTCGACCTACATTTGGCAGAGATTGTGGTCCATTAAATTGAGAAACAGTTTCTGTGCGGACCTGTTATATGCAAGTCAACTCCAGAAATTTATCAGGAATCAGTGCAAATATCACCGTCAAGCCATTTTTGACTTACTAGCACTGCGTTCACAAAAGGTCTGTTTGTCTTTGTGACGTTTCCTCTTCAGTGATCCTTATCATGAAATTCCATACAATTCTCCCAAGTAACGACCTCTATACAGCTGTTCATGAGTTCTTAGCCATTCTAGTCACCCTAAGTTCGATTCAGAACATTTTTAGTCATGGCAGAACAAATTCAAATCGATAATTCTCTGCTTCTACAGATAAAACTTCTCAAAATCATGTGGGTTGGACTGATAACTGCTCTTGCGGCTTCGTTCTTCTTCGGCAGTGTTTTTGTCCCGATTAAAAAAGTCTACGCCGGCGATGGTGAGTGACTACTACTAAGAAAATGCTCCTAGAATTATGGATAATTAGTAATATGTCGAAGGCTTCACTACACAGCTGTTCGTTGGAGTTGGTGCATTCAGTGTTGGTATAATTGTCCATGCCGCGCAGGGATTTCCAGGATTCTATGGCTTTGCAATGCTCGGAGGGTTTTTGTGGGCTTTTGGTAAGCACAACTATTCTCACTTGAGAAATTGACTCCCTAAAAGTAACAAAGTGGTTTTTTTTCCTTTCCAGCTAACGCTTTCTCAATCCAGATAATCAATCGCCTCGGAATGGGGCTGGCGAATCTTGTCTGGAACACCTTATCCTGCTTGACGGGCTGGGCCACATCAAGGTGAGCGCGCTCTTGGTAAGGCCATTCCTAGAAGAAATCCTTCTTTCTTTCAGATTTGGACTTCTGGGTCTCACAGCGACCATCCCCGTTAGTCTCGGCCTCAACTACCTTGGAATTGCCATTTTGATAGCAGGGTAATCATATACTCACTAGTTACCTTTCGAATCATAAGTTCCGCAAATTACCATAAGAAGTGCAGCAGCCCAGGATACCGTGATGATACAAAGTTCGTTAGTTACCTCTCCAGTTGTGAGAATGGGGTAGTAGTTATCTCTCTTATACAATAGCACACTTATTGGCATGTGTCGAAATCTGTAATTTGATACTAGCCAATCGATCTCGCGGAGTGCGGTTTATCGGTAAGACCTCAGATCGAATTAGGGTATGCGAGGCATTCATTTCTCTATATAGGGTAGGTCTTATGGGACGGTACCACGGGATATATTTAGCGACTACTCAGTGACGTTTTCAAAATAAAAGCTAAAGAGCAGACGCTGTTGCTCAACACTGCCATGGTCATGAACACCGGATATCGACTTTTGGATCAGCCTGTATATGTTACAGTAACAGTATTTAATAGGTGTTTACAGTTTTTATTGGGTTGAGCAATAAGTTCGTGCGGTTTTTTTTTTCACCTAAATTTTTACTTAAAACTAAGTTCTGCTTTATTAGGTGTCAGTAACCATTTTGTAGCTCATGATTCACTTTTTCCAAGTATTCTGACCGATTTCCCCAGTTCTCGCCACACCTCATTTTCTATCGCCTGGAGTGTGAAGCACCATTTCGACTAGGACGACAACCCCCAATCAGTCCTACTGTTTGACTTCTATCATGGATCGAATGCAAATCAAAAGGCAACAGATACCAAAGACATGTAAAGAGAAGGCATAGCTGTTGAAAAGACCGCGAAAAAATCGATGCCCCGCCAAAAAGAGGCTAATTTTAGTCCAGAGGATGTCCCCCTTCCAAGAGTGGTGTTTGAAGAACACTGAGACGTTTACGAGCCAGGTTTTGATCCAGATATAAGAAGAATGAAGAATGAAGAATGAACAATCACTAAGAATGTCAAATTCTAGCAAAAACTAAGTTCAACTGATTCAGTTCGCGGAAAAACTTCGAAGGGCTCAGTAAGAGGTGACAATTCCCATTGAGAGGGCGGGTCGCCTCTAGGCAAATTCCACATAAACGGTATCCGACATTCTGAAATAAAAGGTATTTTCATTTATACCACCTCTAAAGCTTGAAGCAGTTCCTAACCACTTATTTTGTTTACTTTCTAGGGCAATTTCTAGAGTTCCATTGAGAAGTTGCAGTTGAGAGTCCCAAACTGGGTCGTCCCTAACAATGTGGCTTTTCATGGAGAGGGAACAGGGGAGCTGCTCCGTCTCTGATAGTATTAAAAGCGGAGGAAAGGGGACACATAAACTACTTGTTGTGATTCATGTTGTTCGTTAAAGGCAGAACTTCTAGTGCCCCTAAAAAACCGCACGAACTTATTGCCCAACCCAATAGGTATCATTTCTCAGTAGTTGTATTGTACCTCAGACCTAACACCATGTAAACCAAACTATCTTCAAAACTAACACTAATTTTTCAGTGGTGCCATGTACTCTCTCGTGAAGAACAACGCTCAAAGACGCCCTGGTCACGAGGGTAAAATCGAAGGTAGGGAGGTGCGTTAATGCTTTGAGGACCTGAACCAGGACCAATGAGCGCAAAACTGAAAATAATCAAGTTGACGAATTAATTTTAATGTACCTGTGGGTCTACCTGTGGGGCCCAAGGCCACTAAGAAAAAATTTGTTAAAACTAATCATTCATTTATTTGTGTGCCGGGAACAATAACAAACACGAAGTACGTAATTGTCACTAGCAGAAGAAAAACTACTGTTTTCCGTGACGCCGATACTTTTCAGCCGCACTGTAAATAGTAGGTATGATACCGAATTATGCTAATGATCACTGGTTTGGCTGGTTATCGTTTCATAAATCCCAATGCTGATGATTTCTTAGTATCGCCATCGTCTACAAGGATGCTAATGTTTTCACTGACCTTGTTTTTTTTTCTGAAACTTTTGCGGCCGCCGATGCAGAAACATAGCTTAAAGGTTCACAAACAACACTAGCACTAACAGTTTCCCAAGCATGGCAATGTCGCGAAGAGTTCATGCTGGGCCAGTTGGCTAACACATTCACTATCGCCTTTTTTCATCATTTCCTTCATTTTCCGCTGGAACCGTGTCAAGTTTCCTATAAAGAAAAACTATTTTTTTTAAGTAAAAAAGCAAAGAACGCAAAGAACTAAAGAAGGGAGGTGTGGATTTTTACTACTTACTTTCGAACGTCATTCGCCAAAACATTCCAATTCAATAGTATTCTAATAGGTTGAGGAATTATAAATGTCTGTTTGACCCATAAACTGAAATTACTACAGAAACAACACTTCAGCAGCTCCATCCAAGGGCTATTCCCTAGACTAATCTATGACTCTTCTACTTCTTCCCTACAAGGTATCAGCGTTCTTTTCCCAGAAATCGCTCCGCCGAGAGACGCAGTAACGAGTCATCCAAATTTCAATCTCAGCACAGTTGCTGACGTTTTTCTCTGCTAAAGAACGCAGCATCGACAGGGACAAATGGTATTCTGATAATGCCAATACTGCGCTTAGAGGCGGTTGAGGAAGGGATTCTATCTCTTAGTTCTTGGTTTTCTACTGAAACATTTTCGCAATGCGCTGTAGGGACCATGTCAAGGATAAGTTTTGTAGTCGCTGTATTGACACTACGTTGATGAGGTGCCTAGTTCACAGTGTCCTATTCTTGTGCATGAAGGCCTGCTGTGAACTTCTGTACAGGATTCGCCATCAGTGAATGGAACAATCCTTTCACATTCTACCTCAAACACAGTACCACCTTCATTTCGGAACGGTCGAGTTCCGGGGTCAGAATGGGCTGCTCGCCGTCCCTGAGCCAGTGTGTTTTTTGCCTGCATGCTCAAGAGACACCCTTCTATAATCCGACACTGGGACGACTCCGAAGAAGTTGCGATTCTGCACGGCGCGGGGAAGGATTCGGCTGACGGCGGGTCGCGCACTTAGCAAGTCAGCATTAAGTGGGTGCAGTAACAATTGAAACATAATTTTTCAGACACAAGAAATCAGATGAAATCAAGCAATCCATATATATTCCGAAGCGCCCTGAAGTGCTTCTTCAGGTGAATACAAAAGCCCTGCTGAAAACGGTGACATTGACGGAATATTAGAGAAAAAAGTAAAATGTGTGCTTCAGACATTCATAATTCCTCAACCTAATATTATATTTTAGGTGGTCGCGTTCTCTCAAACTAACTCAGAAATAGAGAAACTCCTCATCTATATTATGTAAGTTCAAGAAGAAAAATTGCGATTTCAGGGAAAAGAAGGGGACAACACAACTATTGAGGATATCTCGCTACTTGAAAGGGCTTTGTAAGTTTGCTTTACACTAAAGGTGGTTAATTCACTGATTTCTGATCACTATCTCAGGAGTCTTCTATCCGCAATGGTATCAGGCCTCTTCTATGGGACAATGTGGTTGCCTGTTAATTATATGATGGTGAGCACTTACCTTACTCACATACTAGGCGTTACTGAAACATACTTCTGTGCCTGTCCACATGTGTTCGTATAATTCCAACACAAAAAAAATCTGCTAATCATACATTTCAAAAAATCGTGTAATGGTGTAGAAATATTGGCGTGTTCGACGGACAGAAAACTAGCGCGTGGTCTCTCAAACTACTTTGCTACCAACTTTCAGACGGTTTTTGATTTTCTGGAACTGGACTGGGATTCTCGGAATGCTAATCAACCAAGCAAACCATGGCTATCCTATAGAGTGAATAAACATAGAGTAAATATATTGTATAGTTAGGCGATTCAGGACGTAAAAGTTAGTTTTTTAACCTGAGCCTACATGTACCACTGAGATTACCCAGGGTAAACATATCAACACCATGCATATTCACCCATTGTTAGCACTGGCGCAAACGCATTTACCATAGGTAATCTCAATGATGCATCCAGACCTTGGTTCTGCTCGGTAATGCGCTCATGAATCCTAGCCTGGTTGAAACAGTGAACCGCCAAATAGTCTCGAAGTCTTATGGATAAATTCTTATTTTCTTAAATTATGTAGCTGCTATTTTAAAGCATGCCGTCTTATGGACGAGTATTCTTAGAATTCTACGGTTTAGCCTAGTTCCCCTAGAGGAATTTACTATGGATAATTCTATGATTTCCCTCTTTTCTGAATGTACCACGAGTTAGTGATTCATTGGCATTAAAAGAATCCTGTTTTGCAGGTTCATCCAGAGATATTCCCTGGCACTCCTAAGGAACCTCTACCGTACATATTCTCGTTTTGCTGTGGAGTGCTGTCCACTACAGTAGTCGTCTTCCTCATATACGCCATCGCCAGGTTTCCACAAAGTTCAGACTATGCCTTCTTTTGTGGAGACGATGGGTAACTTATTTCCAGGCGTAATCACCCTTGGGTCAGTGCTGAGACAGCGATTCCAGCGTTTCTGACAGGAGTCGTTTACGCTTGCGGAATGACGTCGTTCGTTGTGGCCATCGACCAGTTGGACGCGGCGATCGCTTACCCTATCTGTCAGATGGCGCCTGGACTGGTGATCTCCTCGTGGAGCGTGCTCTATTACAGAGAGATCTCAGTGAGTATAAAGATTAGGGCTCTGCGTTACTAACGTAAGGAAGTAACGCATTAACGCATGACGGCCATTTTTGGACTAACTTACCGAATTAACGGATTAACGAATTTTTAAATTTTCCTAGCGCACGGCTCTGATAGAGATGTTATTCAAAAATGTGGAACCATTCTCGAATATTCTGGATAATTTTGAATTTTTCGAAGAACTATTCATGCACGATTGTCCACGTAGTGAGCCAGTTTTTATACAAAGAGTGTCGATGGGAGTGCTTTTTTTTCGCGGACCCGAGAAACACCTTTTCTCGTAAATTTTTCATCCTGTTTGATGTCACCTATCAAGAGAACTGACTAACTATCAGAAGAATGCACGACTTGCTATCATGGGGATCATTCTAGCGCTGCGGTCGCGTTGCGTGCTTCCCGGGTCCGCGAAAAGCGCACTTCCATCGACGCTCACTACATATAACTCAGTAAACCTTTGCGCTTTCTAATAGGGGTTAAATTCACCATATTTGAGGTTTCTCTACCCTGCCAAGAACAGCCATATTGTTATACTTCGAGAATCATATACTTCAAGAACATCAAAAGCTTTCTGAGAGTGTAGTTAAGATTTTGCCACGCTCCGTTGGAAGGAAAAACATGAGAAAGGACAATAAAAATTATAATTAAAACAAAATTCCACGCACGCAATTTTCTTTGATTTTGCAGAAGGGTTTCTTTATTTCAGGGTCGCCGGAATCTGCTCTTCCTTGCAGCTGCCTACTTGTTGACTGTTGTCGGGGTGGCATTGGTGACGATCTCTGGAGAACTTCATGTCTTTTGAGAAGAATGAGATGTTCAACAGAATTGTGAGAAAATAAATCTATCCGGACACTTTCCTTTTCTGGCATGGTACCCTTTAATCACTCACAAGTGTTGTGATATAATGCAAGTCTGTGCTCCATGTACATTAGACAATGTATGGTTAGTGGATTTTTTTAGTTTAGAAAAACTGAGTTACGTGAATAGGAATTACACCGTTATTATATTTGTATTCACAAGAAAAAGCCCGGAACTGCACAATATTAGGTTGGGATGCGTGGAAGACCTCCTTGAAATCCGGATATGCCCTATTGCAGGGCAAGAACGGGGGCGAGATGACAATTAAAATTGTAATTAAAACCCACGCTCATGCATGATGACTTTTTTTATTCAACGATGCATAGCCATGTGATTGCAGCGTTGCCGGAACCTTATTCTTACCGCAGCTGTCCACTCTTTGACTGGCGCTGGAGTAAAGCTGGTGAAGACCTTCGTGGTTCCACGTAACAGATTCGTTGTGCCATTTTGAAGAGAATGAATCTATCTGAAGTGGCGCATATACTTGCTCATTGTCAATATGCATCAGTCGAAAATAATTATAGGGTGAGACGATCGAAGCCTGTAATTCTTGTTTATGAATAGAGAAATACAGTTGTGTTTCGTCCTTATTGCTTTTACTTTCTTTGAAATCTAGATATCAGATATGACTTTCCCTAAAACAGGACAGAAGGTGCGCTCCATCTATGCTCACAGGTGGTGCGAAACTCCACAGTCCGGCCGACTTTGCTCATAAGCTCCCCGATTTTTGGGCTCGAAACTAGGTTTTACGGCATTTTCCCATGGAATCACGCACAACATTGTGATCAGAAGCTCCTGGAGATTCGCGCAAGGTAGAAAATCTCGAAAACAATGTTAAGGTGGGACGGTGACTTCAAGTATGTAGAGTCATACTGATGAAAGCAGTGTTCAGGTACATCGACCTCAATAATTCTAGACTACGAAGAAATGAAACCAAAGCGGCATTTTTTCATTAGTGAAAACTCCTTTGGTAAATTATAAGATCATCAAGTATCGGAAGTCTCTAATCCCAATTCTGCAGAGGGGTGGGGGAGGGGGTGAAGAATGGGTCAGTCAGCAAATTTTTGGAAAAAGTTCTATAGAATGGTCAAGTCTCTTGAACTCATTTTATTTCCTCTCTTCTTACCATTATTTTCAAGATCTCTACTTCTATATTATTTCGAATTGAAACCTATGTTTTCAATATTTCATTGAGATCCTGCCCCTTACCCCTTTGAAGAAGCAGAGACCTCAGACAGCGAAGCAAAGGACTGGGTAAGAAATCTGTGAAGCGATTACACTTCAAACAAGTTCTTTTTCCTTCGTAACGATTATTTTTGCAGAATGTCCAATGGCGTTGTTTTCCATGAATATGAAATTCTCTTCGAACAATTTCCTTTCGGAAAACTTGTCAGTTTTCTAGATTTGCAAGTCATATGACGCTATGATGACGTATGAATGACGTAATTTGACACTCAATGATGTAATTTTTCCACTAATCCAACTATAATGCAACAATGTTTTCTCTTCCAGACATACACGGCTATCAAAGAGGTTAGATTTGCGTTGCGTGGTACTATAGTTTTTATGCAATTTTTTGTTTTATTTTTCTACTAGTATTTTGTTGCAGTACCTTATATTATTAAATGTATACCTTACTTTAATTTTCCGCTGATCCATTTGACGTGTTCAATTTTTTTGCCATTTAGTTTGCATTTCATTAACACTAATGTTTTGCCACAGACTATTGTTGAACATCCATACGCTAATACGTAAATGAACATCACGTAAATAAATAAATAAATAAATAAATATGCTAAGAAAATTGGGCTGATTATTATTCAGTTACAGTCCCTGTCGAAAAGATAGACGGATTGCACGTGCGATTTCATAGCGTCGCCGCTGCGGAATCGCGGCGGGACCTACTCGACCCTCTCACTTGGAGCATGCTCCATCCGCATCTCTCATCAAGGTCCCGCAGCGATTCTGCAGTCACGGAATCCGCCTACCTTTTTGACCAAGACTGTACATCCTCCACGCAGGAAGCAATACTCTGCACTTATAATCCATTCAACGGGTAGTGAGTATTTATAGGAGTTGGACTCTTAAGCTTTCAATCGATATCGAGCATGCTTGGTGGTGCACAACCGCGCCGCATCCCTTTATTCTGTAAATGCACTAACAACTACGCCTTTGTGAATGCCCTGTACTGTAGGAACTGTAGGTACATGTAACACGGTACGAGAACTATCTGCGCAACCTCAGAGCAGTGGATTAACAACGTGTGATCTACCTTCTAAACTTCAACTGCTACTTTTTTGTAACAGTAAGCCAATGAAGCAGGGCAGAGTTTATCACATGTTCACCATAGCTACACCACAGCTACCTCAAATAATTGCACTGACTTCACTGTTCAATGCAGTGATGTTTCCAGGAAACAACTACTCCTGAATATTGGTTTATGAGTTTCCTCTATGCTGTGATATAAGCAAATAAACCTACAATTGCACGGCAACGCCGGCGTCGAACAGAAAATGTAGAATTCATGTACTTTCCCTAGATACGTTTACACAAATGGTTTTCAATTGCACAGCTGCTGTCATGAGCCTTCGTCTCGCCCGTTGGCAAAAAGTCATTGAGTCAAGATTCAAGAGATTCCTCGTGAAGCGCACTATCCAAACCTCGTCAAACTACTAGGACTCCAACGAGGTTTAGTCATTTAGAATTTAGGTGTTTACCGTTATTTCTCCTTTCACACTAGTTTTTTTAATACTTTATCTTCATTTTATCGTTTTTTATTCTTACTTCTACTACTCTTTAACTAGAGTACCATTATTTTTTACCTGTTGCTACCAATTATAATAGTCTTTAGTCTAAGCGAATACCACTACAATAAACGGGGCTGCATTGCTATTAAAGTTCACTATTTTATCACTGGGAAGTAAAATATGATTTTAAAGTGCTCTAATCACAAGAATTCAAGGCATTTGTTATTATTTCTTTACTATTTGTTTCTTTACTGCAATATTTCTACTTTTGTCTCTACTTCTTCAGTCTTAACTTTTACTTACTCGTTTCTGTCTTTACTCGTTTTTAACACTCTTCTCTACAGTGTGTCCGGTATGCGACAATACGTATGTACGAGGGCGGTTTGAAAAGTTTCCGGAATGACAATGAAAACAGAACAAATCGGATGCAATTAATATCTCATTTCTCAATCCAGCTTCTTCGAAGCCCAGCACACGTGGTTCGGTCTGTATACATTCCCCCATTCTTTGCCTAGAATGAATTTATTTGGAGTACTCACAATAACCGGATTTGACCATGATTAACTCGTCGCTTGATCGGAATCTTTTCTCAGACGGGGAGATCTTAGGCTGCTTTGACAGGTAGAAGTACGAGGAAACTAAGGCAGAAAACTCATTGGATGAGGTGAAGTTTTAGGTTTTATTATCAGAAGTTTTTCTCTCAGTGGTTACCTATGCATTCGTGGTCATGCTGGCATTGAGGGAGAACTCCTATTTCTTGGTCAAACTTGTGCATGTCGCTCAAGTTTTCACGCTCAGAGCTTTCACAAATATAGACGAATATTCAGCTGTGATAGGTTACCCACCCTTCTATTTAAAGTCCCAAAAACAGATGCCGTAAAAATCCCACCTCAGTGGACGGTACGTTTTTCCTCAGGAGCCATTCTTTGTGTCTAACCTACTGTTTTCATCGCATCTATAGTGACCAGCTTGTAGCGCGTAATCTAACCTTCAATACGAATCACAATTTTGGATTGAAATAAATTTGATCCTTTCAAAATAATGGGCTAACTTTCATGTTAGATTGCGTTTTTGTCAGAAGTTGGGCAAATGCGGCACAGTGTTTTGAAAATGTTTTTTCAAACTCATTTTGTCTGGTGAAATAGAAATTAACCATTCGCAAGAGATGCCCTAAGCTCCCTCATTCAGCATCTACTTGTATCCCATCTTTCAAAACCTTGTCAATGATTTTATTCAGATTCTCCAAAATAGTGAACTTTTCTCGGCATTCCGCGCATGGTTCGTTGTTTGCTCGCGTTCTGCTACGGCTGGTTTTTAAAACCCAGAGATTCCGGGTGGAAAATGAAGGTAATGATTTTTCAAAATCACAGCCCAAGTACTATTTGGTCTACTTGCCATTAACTCCTCCAACTGAAAGAAATAGTAGCCGTCCAAATTTCGCATCTGTCTGCAGCTGAGCGCACCTGAAGTTGCACAAGTTGATCCACTTGTCAGAAGCAAATATTTGATCGTACCATATCGAGATTTTTAGTCGATTCATGTGATGAACTGGCCAACACAATTGCATGAAAATTTTTGGAAAAGAACAACTCTTTGGTGGTCATTCCGGCAACTTTACAAACCGCCCACGTATTTGTTCACAAATCGAGGGCTCGGACATCCCTAAGCGCCAAAACCAGGACATCCAAGAATTGTCATTGCGGCGTGTCGTAATGGCATGCGTTTCTGCATCACGTTAGCGTAATGTTTTTGGATTGTTCGAGTCGTAGCCAGACAATTTCCTTTTTCTCTAATCTCTCTCAGACTGTTGTCCCTGGTAGAATGTACTAAAGTACTTATCGTAACAACATTCGAACAAGGAAATGATATCTTTTCTAAAAAATTATCACCGATGCAAAAAGTTTTCTTGTTGGAAACCAGGCTCCCGTAATTCTTTGCTTGAAATCTTTTATGAAAAATTATCAGCGGTGCAAAATTGCCAGCAAAATGTTCCCGTCTTTTCTTGCTAGCAACATGTGGACCTTAAAGACTTGTCGGGAACTTTTTTTCGCCTTCAATCGAAATTATGTTGGTAGCAGGTTTTTTTTCATCAATGATAACACTGCCCTGATGCTTTCAGTGGTTGCATTGTATGTCACGTAACAGGCTAGTATCTTCACACTAGCGAAGATACTAGCCTGTAACTTGCTTTAGCTCCCCCTTGTCGACAAGTCGTTCCCTCGAAAGGTTATTGACAACTCGCCGGCAGCCTTTGTAGCCAAGAAGCTTGCTATCAAGTTGTTTCTGTAGGAAAGTGGTTGACAACTTGTTCTGCTTCTTCGTTGTCGACAAGTTGTCGAGAGGAAAGGTTGCTGACAACTTGCGGATGATATGACAACGTCCGACTTGCCGGCGACGATTGAGTAGTTGAAAGGTTAACTGCAACTTGTTTTGGGGGAATAGTGGGCTGCCAACCTGTTACAGGAGTTCTGAGCAGCAGTGGCGGACGCAGGGGGGGGGCGGGGGGG
>JARK01001347.1:63073-77837 GCA_000688135.1 Ancylostoma ceylanicum | reverse complement strand
GGAGAGAGAGAGAGAGAGAGAGAGAGAGAGAGAGAGAGAGAGAGAGAGAAAGGGCCGCTGCAGAAAAATTAGGGTTGCTGTCAAAAAATCGCTAGTACCGAGAGGAATCCGAGAGATCCAAGCGGCAATCCTACTAAAAATTAACGCTGGATTTGGGTAATTCTAATGTATTAAAAATGAGCCAAATGCAATTTTTTACCCATTTTTGAAGACGTGGAGGGAAGTACGGAGGATAGTGAGTTGAGGGAGTTTTCATCTACGACACTACCCAGAAAGCTGGTGATTTTGCGTCATATCACCTATAATACAAACCGTATTTTCAATAGCAGCTGTAAAGAAGATAGAGTTGAACCCGTCCTCGACCTCTTGGTTTTCGAAGGAGACTTCTAACTAATGCTTTCACGGCCATCCTAATCCTTGAACCTTTCCAGGTGCTACAGCGTCTAATCAAGTCAAGGAACAAATCACAATCTCGAAATATGAACGTGCAAATGGTGGCCGCCGAGAAGTTGGCTCAGTGCCCACCGGTTTGTTCCCCCTTCTTTTATCGCTTTAGTAATGGATAAGTGCCCATTCACACGACCACTCAACATCTGAAGCACTCTGGCGTCCAATAGCGGACACCCCATGGCGACAAAACCCAGACGGGATCGCCTCTCATGTTCTGTCAAGAGCCACCCAGCCGCCCACGTGGACGTGTTTATTGCTTTCCAGGAATTGTTTGACGTGCTTCTGGACGAGAACCAGCTGGAAGACGCGTGCGAGCATCTGGCGGATTTTCTCGAAGCCTACTGGCGGGCCACGCATCCACCAGTGCGGAGTCCGCCGAGAATAAAGCGAAATCCGATGGAGAATCGCGGTCCGACGCAGATTTTCACCGCCGCGCAAATGATGCAGGTAGAACACACGTGGTTACCGCAGGATTTCCCATGGAAATTCTAAGGCAAACATTGTAGGGCACGGGAATGAGCGGCGCGCCGATGATGGGCGGCGGTGGACCAATGGGACTGCAAAAGCAAGGGTCGACCGGGCAACTGGGACCACCGATGGGGGCGCCCGTACCTCATGCTCCGTACCTGACTCCGCCGCAGCAACAAATGCCCGGCCGACAACAACCGGTGCCGACGATCAACTTGCAGGTGAGCATAAGAAACAATGAAGACAGAAATCTTTGAAACCACTGGCTATAACGGTATAGAACGGTGAAAATCTCCCCCTAGGTACGACAAAAACTCCCCCTAGGTACGACAAAAACTGGGTAACCCGAGGGGATGAATACGACATAGAACAGATAAGACATAGAACAATTCTGATCATTTCCTCCTTACCTACAGGGCCTGGATGCCTCACTGAAATTACACAGAAAGCGTTGACGGTCGTGCTAACGATGGGTAATTTTGTGCGCAGTTGGCATGTCTACCCTGGGTAATCTCAACGACGCATTTGGCCCCTGGCTAATTTGAGACAGAATTCAGTATGCTATTATAAACTGTCTCTATACTTCATGTAGAGTAATACACCCTGCATCGCCGTCGCTAGCAATATCGACTTCGATACTTTTGGTTGTGTTTATACTTCAGCGCGAGGCGATGGCGAAAACGTGCGCGACGTGACAAGTACCACCGTTTAGTACTGTGTAGAAATAGCTGAAGGACGAGGAAATCTACGGGAATTTCTTGCACACAATCTCGATGGATCGTCGCGTCGCAGCGATAGCAAGCACGACGCGACTTTGGCCTATCACATGATCTCCAAAGAGAAAAGAATAATAACGCAACGATTTGGACCCGCGAGGCCGCGTCGCGTAACCGCCAACTTTCACAAAGCAATAACTTTACGCGCATGTTTCCAAACAAGACCAACCGCTTTCGAACACTTTGCATGTGCGCTAGTGTGTTGATCGAATAATATGTTAGTTGCATCCGATATTCGAGAATTCGATTTCGAATGAGTCGAAAACTAGGATGTTCAGGAAACTGGGATGTTAAGGAAGGGGAGAACCCCACACGCCTTTCCACGGCCTCGAAAAGCACGCAGCGCGACCGCGCCGCTCGAGTAGGAATCCTCTCCAGGACAACAAACCATAGGGTTTTCTTGATAGTTACTTAGTTTTCTTAGTAGTTAACTTCAAATGTGATGAACAACTATCGAGAAAATCCGGATTCGCCACTGCGGTGATGATTCCATCGTGAGCTGCGCGGTTGCGCCGCGTGCTTCTCGAGACTGCGGAAAGGCCACCGCCATCGACGCCCACTGTACATAACCAGAGCTGTGCGTTAGGAGAATTTCAAAATTCGTTAATTCATCAATTCCTTGGGCTAAAAATGGCCGTTAAGCGTTATTGCGTTAATTCGTTGCGTTAATAAAGCACAGCTTTGTACATAACTGTTAAGCCTGAAGTCGCTGATATTAGCGAAGCCCTGTAACTTCCTATACTTCTTTTGCCCTCGAAATTCTCCTCAATCCCTAACGCAGCCCCATTATTCAATACCTTTCTGGCCGAGAGGGCAACACACACGTGAAACGCTTTTCCGGATTTTTTGCCACCTTTTTCCAGACCGGTGTCGGCATGTACCAACCACCTCCGCCGGGAAGCAGTTCGCCGATGATGCAACCGGTGGGCATGGGCATGGCTCAACGCGGCCCGCCGCCGCCGCCTGGACCGATGATGGGCGGTGGTCCGCCGCCGCGCGGACCACTTGGGCCGATGGGCGGCCCATCGACGCGACTCGGTCCGCCTGCGGATCGACACGGGTTCGACGAGTACGACGACGTCGACATGGGCCACGGTTACGATCGCGGACACTATCGATATTAGCTACATAGGTCCGGTGTTAGGCCCGGCTGTTTAGGCCCTCACCTCGTCCGCCTCATATACACACGCGGTGAATGTGTGCTTTTCGAAGTGGAGAAGCCCGCCTCATTCTCGTGAATTAGCCTTTATCTCGTATATGTCGCCGGTGGCGATTTTTTGGTGCTATAACCCTGAGGCGCGTGAAATGAACGCTCCATTAGCACCAGTGACGATCCTTTAGATGTACTACAGAGGAATGTTCTGGAAAATTTCAATTTTATTTTCCCTGGGAAGCCAACATCCACGAAACCAGCCGGGGGCTTAATAATCCCAGCAAAAACGAGGCTATATGAGCTATATGAGCACTGTTGCATATCTTAGAGCTGCAAAAACCACAATATAGCGCGTCTTCCCACGCGGCTGCACACAATAAAATTGTCAAAAAAGACGCAATTTCAAAGCTGAATTGTCTTGCTGTGTGGAGAGCGCGGCGCGGAACACGGCGCGCCACGGCAAAAACGGCAATTTTCCATGAGAATTGGCGCATTGGATCGGTTAATCATGTTTCCAGAACATTCCACGTACGTCAAGGATCATACATACCCTGACTTGATGATGTAGGACACATCACCCCCACTAGCCCTGTTTTTTACACTACACTCCCAGAAAAGTGCTACAACACCTGTTATGGACGCAGCTACACCGGCACAATTCTCCCAAGGTTAACCCAAGGTTTTCGCCTTCTAGTCAACGTTACCCACGAAACATAGCGCCGCTATAGCACTCATAACAAGTGAAACAGCACTTCTATATATTGATTTCTATTGAAAAATTTTATGCGTTCTCTCGTGAGTCTCTCTACCTTTGTGCCAAATATTTTTTTCATCATTGAAACGATGATGTTTATTTGTCGTTAGAGAATTTTTTTCTTCTTTGTTTTCTTCCCTCTTCATGTGATATATGTACTAATTTGCACACTTTATTTTTTGTCAATGCATATCTTGATAAAGTTTTGATAATTTAAATACATCAAACTGCAAAGTGTGTACGAGAGAGAGAATAATCTGACATGCCCGGCTGCTGCTGCGCTGGGAAAGGTGAAACTCGGGCAGAAACATCGAGAAAACGTGTGTATGTGTGTGTGTACTCATTAGATGGACAAGAGTCAAACAGAAGATCGCTTCCTAACCACGCGCAAGGACAAACAGTACTAATGTACAACCATCAAAAATACACATAGAACGACAGTGCTAACCATGGATGAGCGGAGGTGAAAAGTTGAAAAAAGGAGGGGAGGATGGGGGGGGGGACAAACACAACCGATGAAGACGAAAAATGGATACTTGAGTCATTAGGGCGAAAATCCAGGGCCTACGTTGAATCAGTTAGTTACAGCACCCATGACAGAAACAGGGCCCAGATGCACCATCGAGATTACCCAGGGTAGGTGTGTTGGCGCCTATGTTGACGGTGGGTAAAACTGGGGCGTTGGCGCGCTCACCGTGGGTTACCTCAATGATGCATGAGGCTTCAGGTGATGAAATAGCTGGTAGTGAAGCGCTGTACTTGAGAAGGACGTACGGGAGAACTTTGCTATTGGTCATATTCTCCCACGAGCCAATCGCAGAGCTTGGCCACACCCCTTTCTCAGCATAACGCTCCAAACCAGAGCAGGATCTGTTAACCAGCGACCCTTGCTTGACCAATTCCGTCAACAATGGAATACTCTAGAATCCTGAATACTGCAAAAAGGCAAAGTGCGCAACATTTCCCAGAAGATGTTAGAAGGGTATGGCGCGTTATACCCGGAGAGGGCGTGGCCGATCTCCGCGATTGGTCACTTTCCACCACCGACCAATCGCAGAGCTCGGCCCCGCTGCCATTTCCAGGTAAACACACACCCATTTTAGGAGCCCCTCGGCTGCACCTTTCGTGACGTTGATGCATTTGGGTCGGCGCGAAAAGTGACCCTCATTTTCTGGACACAACCACCATCTTCCTTCAAACCAGGGGGATGTGACAGAACAACCAATTCTAGGGAGGCTGGAAGACGGGAAAAGGAGAAAAAAAACATAGAATGATTAATTTTGCCCAATATCGCAAGCCAAATCGTCAAATGACAACGTGCAATGACAAAACTGACTAGTAATTTCAGCTACTTACCGTACGCAAAAGAAAGAATAATGAATGGTACCTAACGCTTACAACTTCCTCATAGAAGGTTCCAAAAAAAAAAGCTAAATAGATAAGGAGCATCTGGCTCTGAATAATTTTCGAAAGGAAAAGACTGAATCAGAGTTCCGCTCACCCTTGGTAACTAACTCGGATAATGCAAAATAGTAATCGCAAGCGCATAAGGCTATGAAAAACATGACAACAAAAACAGGGAATTAGTGAAATTCTCAGGCGCCGTTGATGTTAACAGATGAAAAACTATATAAAAGTATGGAGTAAGTAATCATAATGCAGTAATATGGAAGCAAAGAGCACTAAAAATTTGTATATGAAAAATTAATCCCGGATCACTTACAAGTTCAGCTGCATTCGTAATAGTAAACCAGACGTACGTAGTGGAGAGGAGCGAAATTGAACTACACGGATGAAGATCGACACGTACATGAACGAAGCGCAAGCGGGTGTACATATTATATCATATAAATAAAAAACATCAAAGAGGCCTCGAAAACTCGGCAACGGTTGAAATAAGGAACACTATCGGGCAGGGAGCAAAGTCACGAGGGATGAGCAAGTGAATGCCGAGTTTGCGCGGATACTACAAGTAGACCAAAGCACACAATAAGCACAACAGTAGGATTAGTAGTAATTGAGAGGATGATAACTTGTTATATAAGGGTATCACAGTGAGAGAATTAGTCACTTTTGCTGGAACATGTTCGCAAACTGACTCTGTTGATGCTGTTGTTGCAAAGCTGGAATGAAGTAAAAGTAGAATGACTGTAGGAGAATAAACATGCATCAAAGAACAAGAGACTAACCTTGTAATGCAACTAGCTGCGCCATTTCATGGGCGCTTGCAGAGGTACCAGCCATCTGAAAAGGCTATATCATACACATTACAAGAATAAAAGGATGCAAGTGGAATAAGAAAGAAAATTACTGACAAGTTCGCTTTTTGTTTAATACAGTGTAGGAGAATTTGTCACAGCTGATAAAAGGTGATTTATTCATTGAAGTAGTTAACTGTAGGGGGTAGCACCGGTGAGAAATAATGCAGCTGTTACACAATTTAAACCTATTTTGTACAATTTTTTACCACACTATTTGTAGTGAAAAATCACTGTCTGTTCCACCAATCTTGCCACTTGGCAGGTTTCCAAGATGAGGTCCAAGATGAGGTAAGGCTCGCCAGTTGTTACAGGCCAAACATGTTTTGGCACGCTTCCAATTACTGATAGCGCTCAATTTTCATGATTTGACGTGAGACAAAATGCGCCTCGTGCAGCTACACGCAAAACATCGAATTGCCTCAAGTTTTGGAACAGATAGTATAAACTAGCATTATAGTGACCACTGCGCATTCAATATGGTTCTCAAGAGATTACTGCATTTTTAAATAAACGTGGAAAATGTTTGGCAAATCTAACAAGCAATAGTGTTTGACATTTGAACCGCATTTATTTCCTTCTTTTTAATTTTTCCGTGTACTTTTTGTAACAGTCTACATGCATGCGTTCAATTCGTCATCAACTCAGCTTCCTACTACGTAGGCAAAAACAGAACAGAACGACAGCTTACCGGGAACTGCGCGCCCCTCGCACCAGCGGCCATTTGCTGCATATATAGGTGATGCATTTGAGCCATCTGAGCTTGAGCAGCAGCCGCCTGCATCATAGCAGCTTGATGTTGACCTAAACAACGGCGAATACGGATGCACCCTTAATTAGACACGGAAAAGCTTGAAAAGCTTATTTTTTCTCAGAACGCAGGTGATCATCAGTAAAATTCATAAGAAAACCATGGTTTGCAGGCCTATCAAAAGATATAGAGCTAGAGGAAAGTATTTAGATTAGTAGTTAGTGCAACAAGACCCAATATTCTCGCCTAAGGTAACAGAAATCCACCATAAGCGCGTATTTAACTTTGGATGGACACTGCACCTTGGGAATTTTCTTCAAATGCATCTATGCTGGGAGCATTTCCAAGAATTATGTGTTAATGCTATCGGAAGGGAACAGAATACCATTTCATTGGTCTATCACAGAACAACTTCCATAAGAAGAGAAAAAACTGACTTTACCACATGCCCACTATATCACTGAAACTTTTAAGGAAAAAACTACTATGTTCTAACTGCTCGTCTTCGATATTAAGCATCTCATCATGCTCAACTCGAACCTACTCAAAACCAAAAGATGCGAAATCCTTCGAGCGACCGCAACTCACCCGTGCCGGACTGCATCATAGGCAACCCAAACTGTCGCTGCATGCTCTGTGCTGCTGGCGACTGCATCGTCTTTGCAGCAGACAACACACCACTCGAAGGTGCAACTTCTGAAAGGAATACCTCAATGCTCTGCAGAAGTTTTAAGAGGTTTTCACAATAGAAAAATAAAACAAACCATCAGCTGGCTTCACATGAGACTGTGGAAGTTTAGTTAGGGACTGCTGTTGAGGTGATGGTGCAGCGTTAGCAGTTGGAGTAGGGCCAAGCTGTGTCGGAGTGAACGGTGGCATCATTTGATGGGCGAACGAGGACATGTACATTCCAGTCGGTGCAGGAGTCACGGGTACTGCAATGCAGCAAGTAATTGGCCATTATAATTGAACAAACGCGACAAAGTACCGACTGCGGGCTAGTTATTTTGCGAATTTAGTGGAATTCTAATTTTTGGAGATTCTCGATGCAATATTGGTGATAAAAACAGAAAAATTGGATGATTTGAAACACTTAAACGAAAAATAGGTGCTCCCAAAATTATTACATTTCTCCAGGATGCGATAAAAGGGGAAGCGTCGAGTCGGGTAACCCAGAACCATGGTAAGGGAACCAAAGAGCAAGCTTTCACTTGTCACGGCGGTTTTCTGTAGTTGCAAATTTTTGACATCGCAAATACACAAGCCCTAACTAATCTGCGAGTAGTATCCATCTGTTACCCAAAATCGAAGCATCCCAGAAGAAGATTTCAAGAAATAAAAATATAAACCAGAATAAAGCGAAAAAGACTTGCTTGTCGCATTCGAATAAAGTTTAAATAATCGCTAGTCTAGAATCTACTCTACTACGTGCTTCTAAATCTACCAACGAAACTAGTCACTACAATAAGAAAGCAACACACAGCGAGCAGATGCCGATATTGCCGACACAGACGTTGGTGTGCCAACGGAATTCACTACAGGACTTACTCCAGTACCATTCACAGTACCTCGATTGCGCTCAGCTGTAATAACTTTTTAGAAACAATAAGAAAGAACACCACGCTTAATGAACTCCGCATGGTAGTCCTGCTGACAAACTTGTGACGACAAACCTGAAACAGGTTGAAATGACGACTGAAGTGCAGTAGGCGTAGCAGGAGCCACCGGCATGGAGGAAGGACGAGAAACTTTGGGTTGTTGTGGCGTGGATGGTAGTGACTCTGTAATAAAGCCTCTTAATTAGCGTTGTAACTAACGAAACAATATAAAATGCTCAAAATTTCTCCTCCATACTGAAGGGCATTGATAATGTTGCTGTAAATCAACATTATGGGCTTACATGCTTCTCACTTTGTTACTATTTATGGAAAACAACCCGTAGAATTCTACAAACTTTTACAGCGCTTCTCCAGCTATTTTTTGATTTTTCCAATGATGGAGCTGTTCAAAAGCAATCAAGTTGAATTAGCGCATAGGTTAAAAAATGTGCAGCAATATAACAGAGAGAGGGAGGAGAGAGAGCACCAAAGTAGCGCCAAATTTCTCACTAGATCGCTAGCCTTTTTTAAAATATTTCTCAGCTGGTTTCCTATCTAACAACGATTATACACAGTCTATGTGTCTGTTGAACAAATAAACATTAATCTAGTTACCAGAAGCCGTGCCGGAGAACATATCATACACATGAAAGGTATCCTATTCGGCTGCGTGACAAGAGGTACGCTGCTGGGCTGTGATTGGTTCATTCATGAGCGCGTCGCGGTTACAGCTCTGAAGGTACGAGCGACGCTGGAGAGAAATATATAGGTTTTCTAAGGTAGGGAGAGACAGATGGATGCTACCAGAGCCGATATGTTGTAAGGAGATGGGAATCGATGTCATTCAATGCGATGAATTCGAAGGACCAGGCTGAATTTGAGAAGAATGCCCGCAGTACGGTCGCGTCGCGGCGTACGTCTTGACCGCCACCTATCCTATTCATATCTTTCTCCAGTTTTTTTTTATCAACAGAATTTTCTCCCACTTCCAAACGTGAGGAAACTGATCAAAGTTCAAAGGAGAGTAAGGCGAGCGGGAAATTTTTTCTCCAAATAATCCATAAATATAAAATCTAGACTGCAAGACTAACTATGAAAAGACCTATGGTTCATGAACCATAAATTGTAATTCTACTCTAACAAAAGGTAAAAGAGCAACTTTCAAACACAAGCTGTACCTGGAACAGCTTCGCGTTCTCTTGGACTGGGAGCAAATTCTGGTGATGTGAGAATATTAGCAGGTCCCGAAGCAGCTGAACTGGTAGGAAGAGCAGTTGAAATTAGAAGCGGAGCGCGAACATCATTAGTAGGTTCCTCCTAGAAAATGAAGAATCACTATGTTCCAAGCATTTGCATCGCACTAATAAATGAGCCAAAAAAAACCAACCTTCTGTAGCTGAGGCGCCACCCCATCATCGGAAATGTCCGAGTATCCTGCTGGTGACTTGGATGGCTGCGGATCCTCTACCTTCGCTTCTGTTCCAGTCGATGCCGAAGCCACATTCTCATGCTTAAGAAACAATATCTGCAATACTTATGACCAACCTACAACATTTCTGAAGCATTTGGTAGAACTATAATCTTCTAGAATGAATTCTTTAGCAGCAAGAAATTTAGCGAAAACAATGGTGCTCATATCGCAACTACGAACTCTCCAGATTCTAGAAATGCAACAAGAATAAGTCAAGTCCGAGTACAAGAATTCAGAAATAGAAATGGTGCGAACAATGCAAAAAATCTAACCCTAACGGTTAAAACGTTCATAGCTTCCTTGAGTCATTAACCACTTCAAACCTGTGGACTTTCTCTATTCGAATGACCGAACGCCAACTTCACGGGAATATTACATACACTATCAAGCCCACCTTCACAGCCGCTTCCACCACAGTCGATGGACACACAGGCTCTTCTGGAGCAAGTCCTTCAACATCAGTTTGTACAGTGCGCCTACGGAAAGCCGAGATGTCAGTTTGACAACAAATAGCTTCGTACATGACCTGAAAAACACCATATCAGTACAGCAAACTTCTGGTAATTTCTCTCAGTATTCATACCGCTCTCTTCGCATGGGCAGTAGCTTTATGATATTCCATTTCTTCACCACGTGTATATCGATGCTGACATCCTTCAAATGGGCAGATGTGCATGGATTTCCTGTAAAGAAATATCCGTATACATGAAATCAGAGACAGTTTTAGTCCATTAATCAAGATCGCTTCTAGGGGTATATACAAAACGACGTGATAACTGCATGGATGCCAACTTCCCACACAAACCAAGACACCTGCTACAAAGCCTTTTAAGTCTCTGTAGCTTACAACATGAACACCCATTTAATTCGACTGGTTTTTTCTTGGTTTTGGATACGATTACAGAGTTTGGTTTTCCTTCAACCTATTTTGCTTAAAAACTCGCACTTTTTTAGCTATCTCCAACACACACACACTTAATAAAGACGTGTAGAAAATCATGTTCATTTCTTTTACAGCATGTCTCAGACTTCGATAAAAAATGGACCACACATCAGTTACTTCATGATGCCAACAAAGCTTTCAACAGATGAATATTCCATGAATTTCAAGCTCAATAACACAGGTTGAACCCTCCCTCCCTTGTACCTGAAGATGTAGAATGCGCTCCAACATGTGAACATCTACATGCTTTTTTATTGGATGTATACTGAAGGATACTTCTTTAAAAAACAATGAACGAAGCCCCATCTTCAAAAGGCGAAAATGGTCAGCAAAAGTGCCTCATAATTATGCGCCAAACTAATATTATGCGCGTCAGCACTATCGCACATTTTTTCTTACCCTTATTTGAAAACATGCTTAAATGGGTCTGCCACATTGTGAATTACATAAATATACTTATGTATATAAACTATATACCACTATAAACTACTATAAACTTTATACATAAATATACTTAATGGCTATACACACCCACTGCGTTCAATTTATTTGAGTTAACAGATTACTAATATTTACACTGCCGTCATTTTATGACTTCTCAGAGAGTTTCTGCTTTTTTTTCCTCAAAATGAAACCTCTAATGAAATTTTTAGAGAAAAAAGAAACACGATTTGGGAATACCGAATAGTGGGCTGCGCTTTTGATCCTAATTTGCAAACAATTGAGTCACCTAAATTAATTGGTAACCGACTCAACGCGACACCCCGCCCCCACCTTCGAAAAATCCGTTTTGAATAACGAAAAATGCCTCTCAAAAACCAACCGCCCAGGTATTTCAAAAAGTTTGAAAGCATCCATATGAGAAGAGGATCCTCTTGCGGTGGATTCCACGTCCAGCTCGTCGTCGTCATCCTCTGAAATAAAAATTATTTTTGCATGGAAAATAATCATTTAATGAAACGCATTAAGATTTCCAAAGAATAAAGATCCCGAATGACTGTCTCAAATGTATTGGAATTAGGTGAACATAATTGATAAAAAAGACTAACGTGGTTCAGTTGAGCTTCCAGGACGTGTTGTAGAACAAGACAGCTTTCTTTTCGCATCAGATGGTAACGTTCTCTTCTTAGAGTCACGAGGAGTCACCGGTTGTTGTCGCGATTTGACAGGAGTGCTCGCACCGCTGTTGGAAGCTCGCTCAATTGGTTCACCAGAAGCACTGTTACTGGAACTGTTCGACCCACTGCTCATTAGAGCTTGCCTGAAATGCTTCCTTCTAATCTGGTTCGCGTATTCCTATTTCAAGTTCAAATGAACGAATTGCAACGAAAGGCTTGCTTTTGGTTGCTAGATCGTATCTTCAAACCTAACAGCGTCTATTTTTGTGCCTAGTAACTAAGCATGAATTCAAAACGCGCCCAACAACAGCCGTAGAAGAATTCGCTTCGAAAATTCAGGATACTCCATAATACCGATGTAGATATGTATATTCTTATTTATCATTTAGCCAAAACTTCCATGGAAACAACGCTAAATATCGATGTGATAAGCTTCTGAACGCGCACTAATCTTGGAAAAAAGTCACGGAAACATCATGCAGTACCTCTTTTTCATGTAAGGATTGTATGCGGGTGAACGACCGTCCGTAAGTACACCGCTCATCTCCTGGTCCTTCCACTTCACTGTGACATACAATTCGTTATCTGAAAAGAATATGAAGTTAGGTAAGCAAAAAAATATATAGGAAAATGAAGTCAGTTTGCATGGAATTTGTGGGAACATCCCTAATTTCATTGCACATAAGCAGAGGAGTTCTTAAGAACTGGTCACCCCAACACATATTACAAAACTTCACTGTAGCTACATAAAGCTGCATATAGCTACACGAGGGATTTTTAAAATGCCAAATAAGAACCCTTCACCCACTTTCCATCTTGCACACAACAGTCATTTCCACAAGCCGTGTGGACCCGACTTCCAAATCGAAGAAAGAGGCATCAGAGTCGCACTGTACAGCTCGAGAATGCACACAAGTCCCACGATCACGGGTTTGCTTAAAAATATTATTTTGAGTTACCAAAGACAGTTATGAAGAAGGAAAGAATGCAACTACATAAATTGCTTCGTCTACGGACACTTACCACCCGCACGCGTTGCGTCAGGCCGATTTACCTTCTTAACTTGGAAAGAAACAGCCAAATGCGGTCCGAACGGTGTTCTAACTCAGTATGGCACCTTATTGGTCATCCTAGGTCAGAGCTGACTTTCCCATACCGAGGAAATACCGGGAACAGTGACTTTCTATACACTGGCTTACCGGAGCCTGACGGGTGGTAAGTGTCCAATAATCCAGTTCCTCATAAATAAGGGAGAGGCAATGGTAAAAGTCGTACCGGTTTCGGTTTCTTAGTCACTGTTTCGTCCGAATCTGATTCAGGGAGATTTTGTTCGTCGAACGAGCTGTCTTTCCTCTTTCGAGGAGGTAATCCTTCACCTCGACCTTTTGACCTGAAAAATGATATTAAAATGCCCGAAAAAAAAGGAAACAAGGGAATCATTAGCAACTAAATACTTACATTCCATTGGCTTTGTACCTCTTCTGTCTCTTGCCGTTTGCTGAGTTGTCACCAGAAGCTGCGCTAGACTCATGGGTGGTCCTAAACACCTTGGAAGTAGAATTCCAAAAGAACAAGATATAAAAAAAACTGAAGTAAGGTACAGACGTTGAACTACGTGGTGTAGACACAAAAGTGTGGTTGTCACTCCTGGGAGCAAAAACCGAGGGACTTGTGTCATGCTGAAGTTTCCTCCTGGAAAAAAATTCCATGGAAACTACTTCCATAAATGTTTTATGGTACAAATTACCATATAAAATTCTAGAAATTTATGTTGCTAAAACCAAGAACCAACTTGTGCTTTGCTGGAGAGCTGTTTAAAGGCGTGGAGGTCTCTTGTTCTCCATGAAGCTTGGCGTGGTTACTCGCAAATGGAAACGCTAAAACCTAATTTTCAGTCACGAATACATGAAAAAATATAAAAAAAGAATTGAACATGAATATTGAAGGAACTTACGAGAGGTTTCCATGCGCTGAGCACTAGTGGCTCCCCCGTGAAAATGTACATCCCCGCTCGAAGTAACTTGCGGCTGGCCAAACACGGGAACAGTCAAAGGTGTGGACAGCTTGTTTATAGAGGTGTTTTCGGCATCGCCTAGAATAAACGATGTGTGCGGTCCGAGCAAATTCATGAATATCGCGGAAAAATTCTCCAGAGAAAAACTACAAGTTACCTTGAGCAGATTTCACGTCAACGAGAACGCTATTTGAAAAATCATGATCCATAGACCCAGACCCGTCTTGAATGTCGTCTATCAATAGACGACCCTCGTCGTCCGACATCCGTCAGGCTTTGCCCCTGGTAGATCACCTGAAGAAACACATGCAAAACATGTAAAAGTGGACGTAGTCCAAAACCGACAGTTAATGGGGAACACAGTGAGGGAAAACAGAGACACATGAAATCCCTACGACCTCAGAGCAGACTGTACAAAGCTCTGATAGATATCTGGTGAGCTGTGTGAACACTTCTTGCATGCGATGCACTTTTATTTTAGCAGTTTCCGCACGTTTTCCCAGCGAAATAAGATATCCATGACCTTTCTTGCGAATATTTCTTGTCTGCAAGTGAGAAGGACTCCGTACATACCAAGGAAATGGGATTCTTCTCTCGGCTCAAGCTCTAGCAATGCACCAAACCTGCGATACTCATACTTGCTTACATGCAGTATTCACGGGAATTTTCACTGAATTAACAAAGAATAAAGAGAAGAGGATAAGTTAAATAGGCAAAATCTTCGAGATCAAAATCCCCATTTGTGCTGGCTGTAACTCTGCGCCTTTTGTAAAACATCTTCACAAGATGTTACAAATGTACACCCAACAAAAAGGACCATTTAAATCACATATTTTGAATTTTGCGCCTCAAAAACACCTCAGTCTTCATTCTTACCGATAAAGACTCGAAGGCAGCAGCAACTGTAATATTGTTCTCACAGATGAGTCCAACCTACGAAAAAGGCAATTTTCATTGCCTTGAGCCACAGAAACTTAATGACAGTCGGGGGGGGGGGGGGGGGGGGATTT
>JARK01001347.1:0-62952 GCA_000688135.1 Ancylostoma ceylanicum | reverse complement strand
GGGGGGGGGGGGGGGGGGGGGGGAGACATTTGCTCCTACCCTATTTAGGGCCATGTACATCAAAGTTTTTGTATTTTCAACGTGAATCTGCTTCCGTACTACACTAAGCCACTAATCTGCGAATCAAACCCAATCAAATGGCAATTTTAGTGAAGGTAAACCATTTCAGTGACTTTGACTCCCTGTTGAACAGGGCCTGATTAATAGATAACAAATACGCATTAATTCTACAAGTTGTACTTCAATTTTCTTACGAACAGATTTATACGTAATTTACTTCGCTAACTATTTCACTTTTGCATCTTTACTGTGTAGCTATCCTGAGTATGGTCGGAACAGATGTCCCCCCGAACTGTCACTAGGTTTCTGTCCTTGAGCCCACTTGCAAAAGATGGCCGAGTTGTCCGGGCCTAAAATGGAAGGAGATTGGAATAGAAGCACAAAAATTACTTGGGAATTTATGGGAAGGAAAGAGAGTGATTGTAGATGAAAACATCCATTCAATTTTGCTAGAACTCATCTTGTGAGAACGCTGGAACACATCTAATTTCTTTATATCTTTAGAATGTTGATGTGTATGGCGGTACAACTTCTGCAGAATTGTTGGGACCAGAGAACCACAGGACCATTGCTCAACACCCGAAACACTCAAAATCTTGGAGATGAAAATTAATTATCGTGGGTGCTGCCTCTACTGGTCATATCGAAAAACCCTAAAACACAAATAATAAAACTGAAGAACTATAGGTCCCTCCAAGATGAAGACTCCTCTCCAATGAAGACTTACATCGAAGTGAAACATGTCGTTTTAAGAAAGAAATTTCAATTCCAGTTAACAAAAATGAGACGTGTACGGACGTTCGCCACCCGTAACCATTATTTGAGCATTCTTTTGAATCGCACTGAATAAATTTGTCCGAGGAATTCCGTTGCTGTTACGCTAGATTTGATTTAGACTTTCTAACTCAAAGTTACGCTGTTGGTGACAAACGTCAGAAATCACCGAGAGGTGAGTCTAGTGACTTCAAAACGCAGAATCAGAGTAAATTCTGGAGAATATCTGCATATATTGTAATTCTGCTAAATGCTGCTATATTGCTACTCTGCCAAGCTCTGAGCCAATTCCGGGTGAACCTAGTTAAAATTGCTGCATTTTCAAAACCATCGGCGGATTTGGACAAATCCTGTGTTTTGTGTTCAACTCCAGGTGAACTCCGCTCATTTTCCCGCAACATTCTTCACATAATCTCCCGTAATTGGGGGAAAAATTGTCGGTGTGGAACCAACCACGAAGCCTTTCAGCATAAACTTTTTGAAGAAAGTTAGCTCAAAGGAACATATTGAAAATCGAAATTACTGGATCGCGAAGATGCGAAAACGGATCAAATAAAATTTGAAAGGTGTAAACATAATGGGGCACAATAAGATGTACCAAACTACTAGAAAGGATGGGTATCTTTCCAAAAATATCAGATCTTACCTATTTGTCCATCCCATTTTCCTCATAATACATGGAAAGACAATGTGGGCAGATATAAAAAAAAATACTATTACAAGATGTAAAGCCCTGAATACTGTTATGGCGGAACAACTACGATAAATACAAAACTTGGGTCCCGCTTGCAATTTCGTGGATAGCCGAATCCGTTCACTACATATCACATTCCGCTTTTACACAGGTTCTTCTAGACGTAGTAGCCGTTGGAAGGGTTTGGCTGCTTTTGAAAACTTCTGGAATTTCCTTACTTAGATTTCGTCTGGAGATTCAGAAAATATAGATATACATAGAACGAGGTTGGCCCTGCTCGTGAATTTGCTGTGAAAAGAATACCCTATGAGTTCAATTAGACAACTTCCAGGAATCTGGATATGAACTGCATACTATTAGGTTGGACCAAAAGTCTTTCATCAAATTTTACACCTTTTCCTCTATGGGTGCAACCTTTTTTTGCCAATCTTTATAGTTGAGAAGTAGTACAAGGTCCCACCAAATTCTGCTGCTGAGAAGTTTCAATTCAAAACCAAGAAATTCTGGATCGAAAACTACATGTTGGTACAAAACTGACCAACCTAATATTATCCTCATCCAACGAGTGCTGTACGTAACGGGACTTCTTTCCACAATAGAATTTTAAAAGGACTTTTTTTTCATATTTCTTATGCCATAGGAATAAGCAGCCAATAAGCTCTTATTGCCACTTGATTCACATGACCTAGACAGCTTTCATGCGAGTTTTTCTCTGTGATCATAATCTGTCACTGTGTGGTGCTTCCACGTGCATGTCAATAAATATACAAAGGTATGTGGAAATATCACAACCCAAACACAATGACATCCTCATAGTGAAGCGAGATTAGAAGGGATTTACGGAATAAAATCGAGCATTGGGCGAGTACACACGAGTGGAGTGCAATTCTGAACGCATCACTAACTGCTAAAGGTATTGTACTGGGAACAAGACGACGAATTCGAAGCCGACACAGCAGTGGGGTGCATTGAAGGACAAGATCACGGCAAGGTTCAGCACTGGACACAAAGCGCTTTTTTAATAATAAAGAAAAAACGCGATCGATACTGAAGGACACGACGCGAGCCAAAATTCTGCGAGCGCGGCGGGACCGCGGCGCCGATTCGCGCGCTAAATCGCTGCAGCTGGCCGGCGTTCGAATGGCCTTCCGAGTTGCCGACTCGGCCGTAGATCACTTCTTGGGGCCGGCCTTGAGCTGGAGGTGTCTATCAGGGTCTTAGTCACCTCTGGCTCAGTTGTATAACCCCCGTTGGGGCAAACGTCTGCTCCTAAACTCTGCTCGTCTGTTTTGATGATCTTGTCTGCTCGTCCTCCTCGCAAGTCATCTCTGCCCTATTTCAAATTGAAAATGGGTAAAATTGTACCCACGGCCGCATGCATCATTGAGATTACCCAGGGTAAACGTGTCGACAAGTGTGTTAACTATACACGAATGGAGTGTCAACACGTTTACCCTGGGTAATCTCAGTGGTATATGCGGTCACAGGGCATGAATTCTCATAACTTTTATCCTCATGGTCACATTTTGCCCTTCTTGATTAAGATTCATGATACCATAACCAAACAAACCAGCGATTTTTAGCGTTGTTGGATATTTTGTAGACTTCGCAATGCCAGTAGATGTAGGAACTGAAATTTGGCTTGCTATCCTTGTTCCACTTGGTTATGTGTTCATGAATCCTAGCCCTGGATTTTACTCTTGTCTCCTTCTAAACCACTTGTCACACGTTCCACACGCCTTATCCCATCTAATTGAATGAAATAATAAATCCTGGGATCGCATGCATCATTGAGATTACCCAAGGTAAACGTGTTAACTCTCCCCGAATTTGCTCGTATTTAACACGAGTGTCGACACGTTTATCCTGGGTAATCTCAGTGATGCATGCGGTCCCTGGACCTTGTATCTCTACAGCTAATTCGCTTACTCAAGAGATCCACAGTTCATTCACAAAGTTGTGATCTCCGTGCGGCTCCGCTCTTATCATGTCTGAGCTCGTTTTAACTTGTCAAATCAGCTAAAGCTAGCGTTACTAACAAGTTAGAACTTGTTGCGGCCTGTCAAAAGCCGCTTTACATTCCCTACCCTGGAATTCACCATACATCAAAGCTTTCTGAATGTTTATACCACATATTTTCTGAGGAATTCTTCCATTTTTGGTAACTCTACTCAATTTCATGAGCTGAGTTCTATAACGGAAAATAGGTGGACTTTTATGTCTTCATTTCAGAATAATTTGTACGCTACCAGGATTCATATACGAGGATCATCCCCAGCTTCTACTTACCCCTACCCCTTAATTTCTTAGTTTTATTCATCGAAATTGAACTCCCTCACATTTCATGTCCTATTCCAACTGTACCGCTATCAATAGAAGTTGTGAAATTGTGACGATGCCTAGATCTCTGTTCGCTTTTCAAAGGTGCTTGTATCTGGAATATTAAGGTCTGAAGAAGGAATTACACGCTGAAAGCTAACCGGAAGGTAATCGTAATCACCGTCCCAAAGCTTGAAAATTCAAGGTTTTTTCGAAGAAATCACGCTTATTCGTCGAATTTCAAGCAATCCCGACAAATATCCCTATTCATCCGCACCGGCTCATACGTTGTGCGCCAATTCGTTGCTGCCAGACCAATGTGAATTCCAGAGCGGCGATGTATTCAGCCGGATTAGTTAACTTGCACATCAGAATCAGTGGTACCCCTGCCAACGGCCAGCCCGATACGGTATTACAGTAATACTTCAACGTGTTCAGGGTCGAGAAAAAAAAATCACAAGCATATTTAGTTTGAAGCCACTGTGATGATTGTTTCCATATTCACTCTTCACTTGTTCGTGCAACTCCTCTGCATTTGGATTACTGTATCGTTGCTTGACATAGTTTGGGTATCTAGTAACCACTCTACCCTTTTTTTTATTATTTCAAAGCTATAAATTCCAATCATACTTCTCTCATTCCGTGGCTCAGAGCAAATTCATTCATGTCTTTCTCATAAATATTCTGTCTCTTGGAGCTACTCCTAAGTCTAGAATCTGCCTAGCATTCTGTATATGCTTATTCCAACGTAGTTATTTCATTCTAAAGCAATTTCTAACTTCTTCCTACCAATCGCAATAATCTCCATTAGTTTTGGTTTCTGCACCAGAATTTCAGACTAAGGTAAACTTTTACCCATTTAATAGGGTGGAGACCTTGTCACTTACCATGAGAAGGCGTCGTGATTAAAACTACTTGCACAGCCAGATGTGGAACTCTGATGTCTTTTATGGGTTTCAGTGCCTCTGTTCCGGATTTTTTATGCAGTGAAACACTATTTACCGCATTTAAATGAATGAGCATGGATTTACCTCATATCTGACGAAGTTCTCACTATGTTCTTCACTATCCCGAGCTTGCATGAAAGGTTAACCACGAAACCCACTGATGGTTAGCGTGACTGGTTACCCTACAGGTGCCGCACTCATAATTGAGATTACCCAGGGTAAATGTTTTAGCGCCGCACAAATACACCAGTTGCTAACACGGACGTCAGAACATCCCCCCTGGGTAATCTTAGTGATGCATCCAGGCCCTGAAGACGTCATGTTAGGAGACGCAGGACGCAAAAGTTGGTTTGGTAACCTTGTTTCGCTTGGTTATTCCTTCGTGAATCCTAGCCCTGGACGTGTTCGAAACTTCTGGTTAGATAAAGGACTTTCAAAATAACCTTACCTTTTCTCTACTACTTGAAGAAATGTGTACAGCTGATTTTTGGTTCAAGCCTGGGAAAGAAACAAGGCTCGTGAGCAATCTCATCAGGGTTGGATAAAACATGTGAGATGATCTACAAATCTGCTCCTTTTATTCTTGGTCTCCTGAATCATTACAGTATTTCTATGAATACCTATACCACGTTCTACTTTCTTTCGCTCTTGGCATAGTGATTCCTAGCAGAGTCCTGATAAAGTTATCTCTTTCCAATTTTTAGTGAATGAATGAGAGGCAGGAGGCGCGCGAACACCCAAAGAAGTGAGCCGAGACGTGAAAGCGGAGGTGCTACACAGAAGAAGCTGCATAGGTAATTTTTTTTTGTATTACACTTGTGCATCTGATTTTCTCTATCTGCTTGCAGGTACTACCCGATAAGTAAATCGGAGCCGTCTCTTGCTGAGCGCACCTCCTCTAGCTCTTCCACGGCCTCTCGAAAGAGGAAAACGGAGTCGGCTGAGGTAATAGATCTCTTCATTTCGTAATGTTCTTCACTTCCTGGTTTCAGCTACGCCCTCAGGAAAGAGGGCATCCTCAGAATAATCACTTTTACTAGCTTTCAAATACGGCTAGAATAAGGTGTGATTGTTTATTTGAGTAAAATAATGCTGACCTGGAGGACTTATCAGATCAGAGACTTCAAAACTCGTAGGAATATTCATAAGAATTTAACTTCCGATTGAGTTAAAGGAAAATCACAAGGCAAATGACACCGGACACTGCGAAACCTCCATCCCCACTGCAAATTTGCTTTTTACTGGGGCGCCATATTTTGGCGCACTGCCTTATCAACACAGTTTGAATGAGGAATTCCTTAAGAAGCGGATGCACTTTCCATTCTACGCCACTATTTGAGTGCTATATTACTTACTAATTATGATAAGAGCGGTTACTACGAGTTCTTCAGTGAACAACAATGGTGTCATCTCACATTTGATGCACTAGCAGGTGCGGCTTTTGCCATCTTACCGCCGTTGGTATTCTGCTCCTCCGAAGCGTGAGAAATTATTCGTATTTGGGCTCTGCGTCGGTCCTGAATCTGTGCGCAGCTTTCTTCTCAAAGTGCAGTTTTCAAAACTTGATTTTATGCCTGGGTTCTTCTCGTAACCCATACGATATGTGTCATTACAGCTCTCTTCCCGCTCATCACCCGGTGCTAAACGTCGTCAAACGAGCGGCTCCGTCGAGGAAATGGCTCCTGAGTTCCTTCCATCAACGTCTGATGCAGATGGCTCCCAGGTTACCATGGAAGATGATCAGTTCTCGGTGTTCACTGCCGAAGAGGACTCCGACGAACACACGGCTCCATTCTCCGATAGCGAGAGCGAAGGGAAGGGTGGGTTTTTGAGGGGAGATTGTAAAGTTTTGTTGCCATTGTTATCTATGGAATCTGTGTTCAGAACATTCCTGCGATGAATACAACGAGGAGCTGGAAAATGACGCCTTCCGAGAACTGGAGGCGAGTTTAAACGACCAAAAGTTCCAAAACAAGGATGCGCCACCTCAGCTTACCGCAATTCGGTGTACAGGGATCGGATCGCCTAAAAAGGTACGGCCACTGATTTTGAATTTGCTCGTCTTATTGGCCCACTATAACTCTCTTCCAGGTTTGGGGTCTTCTCTGCCGCAAAAACGAGCTGATACGTCCGAGTCACCGTTTACTAGACAACCATCCTGAGTTGGCACCGCGAACACGCGCTGTCTTAGTGGACTGGATGATGGAGGTGGAGTATCCCTCAGTATTTACTTTGTATTCATTCCTGCAGTACTCCTCAGATGCGCTTGGTTATTGAAAAGAGACACGACGAGTCTGTTCTGGGCTCGAAATTCCATTCAGAAGTGTACTTTTTGGCGCGAAAATAAGGCTAAACGTTCCGCTGTTGTCGAGATGTATTGTGTTTATGAACATTGATTGGAATTATTGTTTGTCATGGGATCTGTCGTAGTTTTTGCCTCGCTTTGTTTAATTTCAACGCGCGCAATACGGTATTTTTGCGGGAAATACTGCATACCGTAGCATGTATGTGGAAGTGGAGTTTCCTCCAATTTCACCAGGATTTGTTGCGATATATCTGTATGATGGTTATGTTTGAGGTCTGTGGAAGCGAAAAACAACATCGAGAGACGTTCCATCTGGCTGTAGATTACGTGGATAGATTCCTAGGAACCTTTCACGGTATCAGGTCACAAAACTTTCAGTTGGTCGGAACAGCAGCGTTATTCCTTGCAAGCAAGTATGAGGTATAGGACCATTTATTTTGTCTTATTTCTTCTTGGAGGATGGTGTATAGATTGCAATATAATTAATTTATTTTACTACAAGATAATTCCTTAAGGAAATGCAAGTTAAGAAGGAAATTCCTTTAGGCACGTACGAATCACCAACACTTGGAAGTACTTAGAGGGTCACATTTAGAAGTCATGTGTGAGCAGGAAAGAAAGCTAATGTCAACACCAGGCTCCCAAATTCTCAAAAATATTCTATTCTATTCTAAAATAACGTTCCAGGCTGTGCCAAGCACGTGCACGCACGCCTATGAATACATGACGATGTACAGCATTGATGTCTAAATCAAAGAAATCTCGAACAATGGTTATCAGCTGTGAACTTTGGAAAGCCACGGACACATGCCATTCCAATTACCTTGAAGTCCCGGTGTAGAGAAGCCCCGGAGGGTACTAACTGGCTTGGATTTGGGAGTAGGATTCTGAAGGCTAAGTTGGACTAACGCCTTTGGAGAAAGGCCTCACCGATCAAACTTTTCAAATCTCACTTTGCGCTATTTGCATGCGTACTGTAGCAGCGTATGACTCACGACCGCGATGAGAAGGAATCCTAGAGAATAAATCAGTCTCCTTTGAATCGTGGTTTCTGTGCTTGTAACCGTTTATCTGATTGCCAGGATATAGTCGCTGCAGGATTTAGTGCAAACACTGGTTTAACCAATCCAATACATCAACCTAAGTACAAGTGCGCGAAATAGTGCCGCGCAGCTGTCAGCTTTTTCATTCACACAATCCAACAACGAATTTTGTGCAAACATACACATGTATAGTCATCATGATCCTAATCCACTCGTGGTTCATTTGCCCGGCATTTGTTGCCACGCATCACCACGTATCACTAGTGCAAGAGCGGGAGCGTTGCCTATAGCTGAAGAAAAACCGCGCTCATGTTATACAAGCAGGTCCGATACTGAATTTCAAGGAGGTGCAATGATTAGCAAGAAATACCAAATTGGGTAAGGTTACCGTGATTTTATCCAGAACTTTTGAACCCAGTCTAAAAGTTCCCCAAGACTTCTTCCAAAAATTCTGAGGTGTAGGATAATTCTGCTTGAATACAGTAACATATTGTAATGCTGCCCTAGGGCCGCATGCATCATTGAAATTACCTATGGTAAACGTGTAAACGTCGCGCCTAATTTACCTATCGTTAGCACGTGCGTCAACGCACTTACCCTGGGCAATCTCAGTGACACATCCTGCACCTGATCTTTTAAGAGCCTACAACGCTTGTGTGCGTAAGGTCAATTTTCCTCTCAGTAAATGTTCGAAAGGTCCGGCTTGCGGAAACCATCGTCCTTCACACAAAACACTAATAACATGGAATTAGATCGAAGTGGGGATTACTTGAGCAGCAAACAGCAACACAAGTAGTAAATATATAAAGCAATGCATATTTTTATCCACATGCAATTTACACACATTTAAAGCAGTAATCAAATTCAAAAATGCCAAGGCCAGTGCCTGGATGCATCATTGAGATTACCCAAGGTACGCACGTTGACAACAAGTGGTTAATTTGTGTTGTTCACACGATTATCCTGGGAACTCTCAGTGACGCATGTGGCCCCAGGCCTCATTTTACACATGAAATTGATGAAGCGGGAACTCGAAATTCTGCTTAGTCCACTAGACTTCTTAACTAGGCCTAAGAAAACTTTACCAGGTGTGGAATATGACAGCTTTTATATGAGCAGCCTAGTCAAACTCATCATTTCTTTAACCAATACTTGATCGAAGAGTTAGCTGACATGAAACCAGTTAGCTTGACGGGACATGCTTAGTCCAAGGAGCATAAGCGAGAGCGAAGTGAAAAAGGTTGACGGGTTGAATAAGCCTGCTTTATCTCTATCCTAAAGCAGGACTCTACCACTAAACAGGACTTTAGTGGAATAACGAGTTTAAGCCGCTCCCCAAATCGGCAGGGAGGGGTGGGATCTATGGGGGCGTAAGTGAGAGTATTGAACTAGTTAGGTGTGTACGCTGTTGCATACAATGGGAAATGAGTGTTGTATGTGTGAGTGAAGGTAGAGCGTCAAGGAAGACCTACTAACGGTGAAAGTGGGCGTGAATTTGGTCAGTTTTGATGCTGTAGTTACAAGGAGAATAGGGTTGGGTTAGAGGTTGGATCAGGTGGAGACTGAAACGTGTAGCATGATGTTTTTATCATAGTTGGTACAGATAGCAAAATTGTAGATAGTTCGATATGCATATTACGGTTTACAACTAGGATAGGATGTTCCGCAAGGGATACTGTAATCGTTGCGAGACTGTGGGTGGTACTGGAGACCGAAGCTGAAGGAAGAGATTCAGATCTAGCTGGGGTAACCAAGACTAAGTAGCCTCAGATAGGTGGGGAGAAGCATGACATGTACTAGCTTAGTCCCTTTGCCGCTCTGCTATGGTTTGCGCTCCACTTTTGTTCCACAGCGTGCTGTTTGATCTTTTTTATCGAGTTTTTTGTCGCTCCATAATGTCGCTGACTACCATACACGCGTCATTTTACCGCTAAGCTGTGTCCGCGAAAACTACGTGTAGTCTTTGCGTGACAATGAATGGAACGTTTGGTGGATAAAAAATAAATCTACGTTTAATAGACGAGTTAATTGAGAGGCGTAGAAGTTTCACAGAGATGTTAACATTAAACAAAGACATCTGACTTAGTTTTAGGGTCTAAATAGTAATATCGTTCGCCCTGTCCTCTGTAGGGTGTCATATCAGTCATAACGAATTAATCAATTTCTTTGAAGAAAGAAAAAAAGTCGTAAAGAAAACGATTCCAATCTCGATTAGTATAACAGCTACATAATTACACAGTTATAGCTTCCTACAATGAGAAGTTTACTAGTAAAGCAGCAACTAAAGCAAAATACATGTAGTCAATGATTGATTCATAATTTTGTCATGAACGTTCGCTACCGCTTGAAAAAGATCGGCTATCGACCCGCATCATACAACAGTTACAGCTTGGCATATTACCGTGCCGGGAGCTGCGGATAGTAGTGGCAGGCACCAAATCCACGCGTAAAATTTAGCAAACATTCGATTTGTACAGATTTGATAGGAAAAACAGCATGGTGTATGTATTCCTATCAAGTTACGCCACTGCTATGTGGGAAATGAATATGTCTGCTCAAAATACCTGTGGTAAGTTAGATTCTATTCGTTTTCGATGCTATGATGAATTGTAGCGAATATCGATGATTTTCTGCCGCTAGGTGATAGTCACATGCTTGATTTCTACTCGGTTTCTAGTGTTGTTTACCAGCGGTTAACGATTAAGGGGAAACGTCACCTAGTAGTAGGATACGATCCAGAAAGTAGAAATTGGCTCCACTTCCGTGGAAATTCGCTTTACCTTCTTACTGCAAGAGTTCAAATGTTGAATGCCTTCACTCATTTCAACTACGATTGTTTTATTTTACTTTAAGTCCCAATTTTTGAACGGAGGCTTTATTTTTGTGTGGATTCCCCAAATTGAAATGTGTTGAAAATTGCTGTGGGGAATGTGTTGATGAAACAACGACATTATTTTTTTTCAGGAAATCTATCCGCCGAAGCTCGAAGAGTTTGTGGCGTATACCGACGGGGCATGCACTGACCATGATGTGAGTCGCACTGCATTGATATTTAAAACAATTGTTTGTCGAGAATATTGACAGAAGTACTGGTGAGCAGCTTAAAGGCAGTGTCTCACCTCATGTTCGATTTCGAGTTATCAGCAGAATATGGGCCTACTCGACGCGCTAGGTTCAGCGATGTATGTTATTTCCAACAAAACTGTCAAGAAACCCGTTTCTGAGAGACCAATTCATCCTGGCACGTACGAGTTCCTCGGCAAGGAAGGTGCATGTCTTGCCATACACCTTCGCTGATCTCATTGATGGCACAGGTGTTCTCATTGCCAAAAGGCGAGAGACACCTCGTACGCCGGCCGAGGATTTGTGCCAGTTCTCGGCCGGTGTACGTGAGGTGAGACACTGCCTTTAAAGTGTATAGACTGTTTTGGCGGGAGATATTTGTTCCATTTTCAGCCGTTCCAGTTACTTCACAACAGCCGCTCTTGTTCTGCCTCTGTTTATCCTCACTATCCTATGTATGTACAGTGCCGTCGATGGAAAAAGCGCTTTTCGCGGGCTCGGGAAACCCGCAGCGTGACCGCGCAGTTCGCTCTGAATTAGTCGCCGTGATAGCAGACCATAGAGTTTTCTTGCTATAATATTTGGTTAGTTCTGTAGACAGTTGACATCAAACGGGGTGAAAAACTATCAAGAAAACCCTGGTTTGCTATCATGGCGACGGTTACAGCGCGAGCGTAGCGGCCGCGTCGCTTGCTTCCCAAGTCCGCGAAGAACATACTTCCATCGACGCTCACTGTATGGTGTGTTGTAGGCTTCATAATGGCATTAAAACATCGGAAGCTTGCCTAATAAAGTTGCTGGAGCACTCGAGTCTCAGTAGTAATGTGAAAATGTAAAGAAAATTACATTGCTTTCTGAAAGAGCATATTATCTAGGTGCGAACCTTTGAAATCATCATGCTGAAGGAACTGCACTGGTCGTTGTCACCGCTCACATCGATACATTGGCTCAGCATGTACATGCAGTTTTTAGGGAACAAAGAGGTATAGTCTGGTAGCATACACAGGGCCCATGATCTGACATTGTCCGCAACTACGTCCGCTTGATTTCTAAGCCTACTTCATTATGTTTTGATGTGAATTTGGTATCATTCCTTCTATTTTGGCGTGCTGCATCCATCTTCTTCAAAAGGAATTCTGTGCGTTCTCCCATCGCTGGAAACAAGTGTGGTCGTAGTTGCGGACAATGTCAGATCATGGGCCCTGTGTGCGCTACCAGACCATAGCTAAAATTCGCTGCATCATATTGATTTGCTTTTACCCCTAAATCCAGGCGGTCAAAAACGATGGCGAGAAACACGTGGTGGACCAACCTTTTACCGTTCCAGATACCCTCAGAGAGGATTTCATGAATATGGCTAAGGTACGTGTGGAAAGGGTCGGAAGTTTTAATGGTGAAGGGTAGAGACTTTTCTTTAGGTCCTGGACTTAGTACTCTTCGACGTGGCATCTCTAAGGTATTCCTATCGTGAGTTGGCTGCTGCAGTACTTTTTGCGTGTTATGAACCTCATTCACTTGTAGAGGAGGTGACAGGTGAGTTGCTTAGTTTCAGTTCATATTTGTTGTTATTGTAGGGTAATGATAGTCAGGGTTGTTCATTCTGTTGCCATTCTTTTCTGATCGAAGTAATAAACCCCGAAATCCCCCCACCCCTCCGAAAAAATTCTTGACGTCGCATTACGGACCCTCTTACGACTCCATCTTCGCATATAAACTCCTATTCGTATCATAATGTTGTCCTTGCGGCCTCATTTCTCCCACTTCTGTGTGCAGGTTCCTATCTCCCCTTAACGATTCCTTCCCATACTCTCCCCCATACGACCCTCCTGGATAATTTGGTTTTATACCCTTGAATCGGAAGGAAAAGTCGTGAAATTTATAATTTGAGGTTTTAAGTTTACATTTTCACATTTACATTCTGTAAACACTGGCAGATTCCTGTCCATATATGTCTTCACGCAAAACCAATGCTCTCACTCACTAACATACTTGGGGAGATATTGGCCAACATGCGGGTACCCGTCTTCCCGTACCACGGATTTTCTGGGTAAAAATTTATACCCATTGGACTGGAATCCTTAATCCTGGCGTCGTAGTTTCCCCACTTTCTGGTTTTATGAACTTAGTACTTCTACTTGGGCGAGTAACTACGGACTTTCTTGGCAGCAGGGATTATAACTGGGAAGAAACCATATCCCTCCTTGCTCCCGTCTGTTCATGTATGTGGGTAGCAGTCAGAGAATAAGGGTCGGAGAATTACGCATAGTAAAGTAGTACACTTACTCAATGTCTCATATAACTCACATTGATGAATTTCGCTCCCAAAGTTAAGAAACTGGTTTTCCTTCCAGGATATTCTTATGCAGACCTTCTGAAGGTCGTTGAGTGGGTAGAGCCTGTAGTAAAAGTATGTGAACGGCTACGTTCTCTTGGAGATCCACTACTGATTGTGGAAGGCGTCCGTGCTGACGACTTACACAACATACAGACGCATCCAGAGCAGGACTTTGAAGAGATTATGGTGAGTCACTTACGAGTTCTTAAATGAGCAATCTTTTACCATTCATAGATATTTTGATTTTTGATACAAATGATGCTATGATAAGGAGTAACCAGGTGCGGAATTGTTAGTATGACATGAAATTTTCAGGCTGACATTGAAAGGGAGCGAGAAGTTGCAGAACGTGCTCGTCAAAAGCTTCCGTTTGCAAGACGAAGAGGTCCTCTTAGAGCCCGATGTACTAATCCAGACCAAATAACTATATTCACATGAGACACACTGACCAAAGGTTGTTATTTTTACATTTCATGTTTTAGCCAGGAAAAAACCAAAATTTTATTCCCATAGCTTGGTTCGGCCTAGATCATATAGAACGTATCTTAGATGTACCTTTCTGAATGGGCTTTCTGTAAATTATCCTCTAATATTGCTCCTTCACATGTCTGCCACCTTTGCTTTCGAACACGTCTTCTTTGTAAAATCGGGTTTGTCATGTAGAGTTTCTTTCCTTTGGTGTAATTATTTACGTTTATACGAAAAGTATTTTCTGTATCATTGAAGTTGGGTATGCGTTTACTGTACAATTTACTACGTCATTTTCTTCCCTGCTCTGTTACGCGATTGTGCATCAATGAATCATTGTAGTTCAATCACGTTTACAGCACTGAATCCATAGTGTTCTCTCATGACGGAGTCAGGTATCGAGTAACCAGCCAGCTGCTTTTTGATGACTCTGGTTTTGTACCTGAACGAGCTACTTCGCAGTACATGAGTATTATGTAGTAGTTTTACATTACCTCCTCAATTGTTCTTCGGCCAAAGGATGGCGATTTGGATCTCCAATCAGTATTCGCGCTCCAGTGGATTCCTTAATTCTACAAGAAAGCGGTTACAATGTTGTTGATGGAAATGTTGTGTGCGCAACCGTCCGCGTGACAACAACGGTGATTTGTGGGCCAGGTGGGAGCAGATAGCATAATCGGGAGAAAACGGTGGGCTAATGCGGGGACAATAGTGGGCTCACTGCGACACGAGAACTAAATATATAGGCTCTCCAGATGAAAGAAGCCAGGAAACACTATATATTAGGGCTCCGAGTCGATGGTAATTCAGAAGTTGGGGCTACAACTAAAGGTATCATTTTAAGAAACTCGCATAAATTTCTCAATGACAGACGGTAGTATTTTTTACGGATTATCCGTATTTTTGTGGAGAAGTGAACGATATCGTTCCTTATGACATGTATTTTGTAATATGCGTTATCGTTTTATAGGTTGACTCACCTTTTCAACCACGTCAGCACTTTCTCCGCAAATTCCGTGTCATAAAACATGTCTCCCAGCACGACAAAGGATTTTCCCGCCTGAAAATGATTTGAATATGTTATCAGGCGTAATGTGTAAACCGATACGAACAGGCACGAACCTTTAGAAATGCATGGGTCGTTCGGTTGTCTTCTGACTCGAGCATATTGTCAGCTACAAAACGGGTCTGTGTAGTTGGTACAGCATTCAGACGGTAGTTGACGGCAGTTGCAACAAGAGCGTCTGCAAAAAACAATTTAATTGGTCGTTAAGAATTATTTGTTCACATTATTTACTTATTTATTTAGATGATGCACCGATAAGGAAATCAGTACGTCATAAGCACGAGGAACACTGATTACAGTCAGTAAAGGAGGCGGGGGACCATAAAATAGGATTGTTTAGAAAAATACAAAGTATGTATAGAGAACTATAGGGAAGGAAAAAGAAGAAAAAGAGATAAAAAACAACTAATATCTTCGAATTGGTAAGTTATGATTTTCTGGAGTGAGCTAATTCAGCATATTATGTGGTAAAACGTTAGGACAACGTGGGGGAGAAAAAACAGAGAACTACGTATAGCTCAAACAGCGTTAAAGGGCGAGTAAAAGGATTAGGGTCATCTTCTCCCAGTTGCAGCCATCCTCTCTTAATTGTTACTGCTACTTACTTACATAATTGTCCAAGTACAGTGCCGTCAATCACTCTTGCACCACAGAATAACGCCCATGTGACCTACCGCACAGTATCACCTGTGCGGCGCGGCTGAGCTGCTGGATGCTGTTGTTGCAAGACGTTGTCCTCCATCGTCCGACAACAACAGCTGCAAGCTGGTCTACCGCATCGCGTAGATGGTGCGACGCGGCAGAGCAGACGGGCGGTGTTCTGTGTTACAAGAGTGATTGACCGGCAGTGTCGGTATTTTCGCAAAAGGCTTTGGATTTGACCATGCCTGGTTGCATAATTGGGATTACACAGGGTAAATGTGTTGAATGTGTTGACGGGTGTCCCAGTGATATGGAATTTTGTGAGTGTTAACATGTTTACCCTGGGTAATTTCAATGATGTGCGCGTCTGTCTAAAGCATTTCCTTCATTCTTGGAAACATGTTCTTCAGCAACATTTTCTTGCTTGATATAATTTTATA
Organism: Ancylostoma ceylanicum; assembly: GCA_000688135.1. Lineage (NCBI taxonomy): Eukaryota > Metazoa > Nematoda > Chromadorea > Rhabditida > Ancylostomatidae > Ancylostoma > Ancylostoma ceylanicum. The sequence goes on along the minus strand of JARK01001347.1, from coordinate 46,796 downwards.
TCAAGCAAGAAAATGTTGCTGAAGAATATGTTTCCAAGAATGAAGGAAATGTATTTGTATTTTATTTGTGTTTAGCCGGACCAGGTTGTTAGTGGATATATTTATTTCTTATCTTTTTATTTATTCTTAGGGGGAACCAGCAGGGCACTTTCTGAACGCGTTAAGGAGCATTTGGCGAGCAAAAGGCGAGGAAGTCTGGTGTCGCCGCTTGGTATGCACAGGAACGAAGCGCACGGCGGGACTGATTTCGCTGTCAAATGTAAGGTCCTGGCACGCGAAGATGAGATCTCGGCTCGAAAAGCGCTTGAAGCGTTCTGGATTGAGGTAAAGGATTCAGAAATGAATAGCAAAAATGAGTGCTTATCAGTAACAAGTGACTTTCTGCCGTATATATCGTTATGTAAGGGTACGTGTGGCGCAGTGGTAAGAGGCTCGCTGCGCACGCACACGGTCGATGGTTCAATCCCGCCGCCCGTGGCCAACCAAGGGGAGGCGGTCGTATGGCGCGATTCTTCGGCTGGCTCTATGGACAGGCTGGATCTGGGACGCGCTATTACCACCCGAGTTACGGTCACGCGTGGCGGTTTGGCTGTAACGAGTCCTCGGACAGCTCGTCCTCGTCCACCCCGCCACAATCACCTCAGCCTACGAAGGACTCAGGGTTCAGCATGACGTTTTCCCCGGATCAAAGCTTAAACGAAACCCTCAACCAACACTACGATGTCTCTTTGAATGTGCTGCTTGCAAAACCCTCCCTGAAAATCCGTAGGAAAGTTCAATTTAGGAAAATTATTAGAAAGAAAATCATCGTGGCATTGTCGTCGACTGGTTCTGCAAAATTCTTGGCAACGGGTTTAGGCCAAAATCGAGTTCGTAGTTCGAACCATAATCGAGGAAATGTACGGAAAAAATGGATGGCAGTGTCCCGTATGGAGTGGATGATTGCGGTTAGGTGGACGAGTTGTTCGAGGACTCGTTACGGCCAAGCCGCGACGCGTTACCGTAACAAGGGTGGTAATAGCGCGACCCAAATCCAGCCTCTCTATAGTGCCACCCGAAGAATCGCGCCATACGACCCACACCCCCAACCAAGCCATCCATCCCTCCGGGGTCGGTGAATTGGTACCAGAGGAGTCTGGGAGGATGAAGCACTGAATTGGTTCATCGGATGCCCCCCGCAAATCACTACATAGGGCACATACGCATTCAACTCCTCTACGATGCTCGGATGAAGTCGAATGCGTGGCGCATCCCTCGTGACGGAATTGATCAACGCCGACCACTTTATCCTTTATCCTTTTATATCGTTATGTGAGCTCTAGACCGTATATAATAGTAGATGCGAGCAGTGCGGTGTCACTCACTTGTCCGCAAACGACGGTCACAACTGGTGCGGATTTCTCCGCGAAAAAACGGTGGATATAGGGTGGGTCTATCTCTTGTCCTGAGAGTTTTCGAGGTAGTGAGCTGGAGCGAAAGTTGAAACTAGCAGAGTGGGAGGAGGCGTTTGGCGGTCTGGAACGCAGATAAAAGAACTGTGAGCCACTTTTAGGCCTCCGAAGACGACGGTTACGTCGAAACGTCAGGCACGATAAGAAATAAATATATCCAATAACAACATAATCTCAATTATGCAACCAGGCACGGTCGAATCCAAAGCCTTTTGCGAAAATACCGACATTGCCGGTCAATCACTCTTGTAACACAGAATAATTATATAATAAGAATTTTCTTGCCTAATAACTTTAAGATCTGTACTACTTATAAGTTGAGTAACCGTACTTGATCCCTCATTTTTCCTGAGGATGCATGCATCAGTGGTGTTAACCAGAGTAAACACGTCAGCACACTCCATATTAAACTTACCCCTCGTTAGTACGAGGGTTAACACGTGTACCTTAAGTAGTCTCAGTGATGCGCCTACATAGTCTATTTACATAGGACCTGGACACTCCTCAACTATAATTTTTGCAAGGATACTTTATAGACCAATCAAGATCGAGGTGAGTAGAAAACTCTTGATTTATCTGCTTTTGCTGATAATTTTAGTTAGAAAATCCCATTTTCTGCTTCGAAATACTTTCAGAAAAAAAAACACCTACGATACATCAATCAGCTCTTTGTTTTACTCATGAAGTTTGAGGGAAATTTATGTTTCAAAAAAAGGCTATTTAGAGACGGAATGTAATCTAATGCAGACGATGTACGGGTTTAGAGATTTCTTTGCAGGACTCAAAATTCTCTGCAGCGTTTGAGATTGCCTAGTCGGTTGTACAGCATTGAACAATTGAAAATCGATTAAATTTAATTAGTTTCACAAATGATTCGAAGGTCCATTTAAAAATTGAATATTCTGAGAACATAAAACTTGACAGCCGTTTTTTTTTCACCCAAGGGTGTAGGACTCTCTCTTGCCTGCACATTTCAGACCTCGACTTATCCGAGATCGAATATTCGAATATCGAATGCATCTAATACATAATTCAACAGGGTGGACTGCACTATCAAATACAGTAAAATTTCGATAAGAACCCACAAAGAAGTGTATCGTCTTCTAAAAGTGAAAGTGTGAATGCTTTCCCGCGCTTTTCATCCAGCTTGCAAAGAGAAAGTTCCCGAAAAAAAAGCTATTATGACGCCGACACTGCAGTAGATAGCATATCAATTCAGACATTCTGACGAAAAAAATGTGTTTTCGCGGTCATATTTGCTGCACGACGAACAGGGCAGAGGGAAAGACTAGGTGGAAGAATGAGCTATGAACTTAGGGTAGGTTTCGGTGGTTATGGTAGTAACTATGGTTTCTATACAATAAATGAGACTCGATGATGAGTTAGAAGGCTATGTTCCTGCATACTAGGGGGAAACGGTTGCACGTGCCAGGCTTCCCCCTCACCAGTAATTAGCCAACCTGAAGCTACAGGATTTCTATTCTGCCTTGCCTAGGTATGGACACTAGGCGAAGGTTCACGAAAAGCACCACAGTTGAGATAAAGTGCAAAAATTGTCGTCCAACAACCACTTCAGATCATGGCCTGGATGCATCATAGATATTACCCAGGGTAAACGTGTTGACGCCGCTGTCAACGATGCGTAAACATGGGGGTGTTAATAAATTTACCCTTGGTAATCTCAATAAACTATGCAGCTTCAGTAACGGCAGATATAGGGCAGAGATCCAAGTGATCGCATCATTCTTTTCACACGGTCATTCTTTGGCTTATGTATATTCTTTCCTATTCATTTACTAATGCAGGTAATATTACTGCAGTATCGCTCGCATATATGTCTCGTCTTCAAGAATCCCGATTAATACGGAATGAAAATGCAAATAAATCACCTGATTGAGTTTTCAATATCTGAGAGGCCGTTGTTGTATGTCAAAAATATTTTTCTAATTATTTAAATTTTGATGTAACCCTCAATTCCGTCTTTTTTGAGCAGCGTTTTGTACTTGTGCTTTTTTTTCAATATCACGAAGTGCTCTTGGATTATTCCTTCTGCGAGGGTTCGTTGCTCCTCTCCAAATAAATGAATGAACGGCTCACTCGTGTCTATATCATTGGCGACCACGTTAGCGCCAGCAATGGATGCAGCGATGCTCGCGGAGCCACAGCCACAACCGAAATCCAGAACATTCGCTCCATTGAATAGACATGGGTTATCCAGAATGTACCTAAAATGAGTAGTTCGTGTACGGGTAAACACAGTCCATTTCCAGGGTAAAATGGCAAAACTCCTGATACTTGCCTGGTAACAGCCTGTCCTCCTGGCCAATAAAAAGCCCAAAACGGATCGGCGAAAGGACATCGGTCCGGAGTGCTCCTCCACAGTGAGCTTTGTTCAGTGATTAGTCGTAGGCGAAGTTCTGGGGTCAAGCTTTCATTGGAGATCAGGGTGTTTCGCAGAATCCACTTGGCAACGTGACGAAGTGATTTTGACATTTTTCCAGAACCATCAAGAAATTGATGAGATCAGGAGATCGAGTTGTTGCTGGTTGTCCACGGTATTGTGGAAAATATCGCCGATCTTCCTGGAAAGCAACAAAGCTATGATGATTAAGTTCTACCAGTTCTTCAAGTGACAGCTCCTCCAATGGAGGAATCGTACGTCCATCCCCTAGGATCCACCTATTTACATCGTGAAGATAATTACACTCGTTGTTCGATTCGATTCAATTACGAAGCCGGAGCCATAGATAGGGATTATCAGCCAGATCATCCACACTAATGGGGTTTTAATGATTCTGACTACGCAAGTTATCGTCATCAAATTTAAAATCTCAAATGTTTTCCAGTGGAAGGTTACGTCATTTTTCTTTTATTCTCTTTTAAGCCACAAACACAGAGCCTCAGCGATCCATTCAGTGTGATTACTCCCACGATTCAAGCTCCAGGCGCTACATGTGATAGACCATGGTCAGATAAACTCCGGGTTAGGATTCACGAAAGGCTAAGCACGCAAACCAACTAGTGTTAGCATGGTTGGCTACCTTATATGTAGACAGCACGATGTTAGGAGACGCAGATCTTCAGAGTTGGTTCGCTGGCCTGATTTTGCCTGGTTACGCGTTCATGACTCCCAGCCTTGGTGAGCAATCCAAAATTCGTCTCAGAATCCAGAAAGTTGTTCCTGTCCCAGAATTTTGCTACTCCTTCTCGTTGGGTGCAATAAATTCGTGAAGAAAACAGATGGCTTCAGGAATCCCCGTATAGACAAGTGCCGTCGAAAGACAGGCGTTCTGTTTTTGCCTGGTCTTCGTTCACCTCACGAAGCACAGCCACTACTTAATCAGTACTTTGCAAGAAGTTTTATCGAAAATGTTGGGTTGATCAGAGTTCGGCAACACTTTTAATGTTCCAGTTTGCAAAATTTGCTGAAAACGGGTTGAGGGGGAGGGGGGGCACCTAACATTGGTCGATATATTGACCTGTCCTACACGTTTGACTTGTTAATGTAGGCTATCAAGTTAAAGTGTTCGCAAAGTGTCAACTAACTGTGTCTAGGACTGGGATTCATGAAATATAGATCAAGCCAACCGTGTTCACCCTAGTTAGCTGTCCTATACACTATGGAGTGTTTGGAGATGCACGGCGCAAAAATCAGGTGTGGTAACCTGGTTTTGCCATGCTACAGTCGTTCTAAAAAAAATACTTGCCTCCGGCATCCATCGCCCGTCTGCTGAACCGCGCCGCGCCTCCTATGCATTATCATACGTGCTGCGACGTGGCTCAGTCGACGCGCAGTGTAGCGAGACGTATTCTTCAGCCATAGCTACAAACACAACAGCAGTGGTGATGTGGCGCAGATGGTAACGCATTCTACAGGGTTCGGATCCCTGCCTAGAACACAGTAAATCAAATCGAGACGAACCGGCGAAATACAACCCCTCTTTCTGCCTAATAGTCCGATGCTTTACCCGCTCGACCATCTCACCACTGTTGCTGTGCTTGCAGCTACAATTTAACCCATTGTGGACCACGTGATGCACATGGTGCATCACGATCTTACTTCCCCGTATGACCATTTGACGGACACACTGCTTCATGTTATCTAACTACTATATATTTGAGTTTGTGACGTGAAACGCACTTTGCTCTGAAGGAATTGGTGAGCTGTGATACCAACCGTATCAGATCCAACCATGTAAACATGTTTATAGCGTGAGCTGTATCATTTTTGAAGATCATTGGAAAGGCTCATCTGATCGTAATGTGGTGTATTTCGTCAACATTGTCAATGACAAGTGAAGAGGGACATCTTCTCATGTCGGCAACTGAAAGAACACGCAGCAGGAGAGTAGGAAGACAACTGAAAACGGATCCAACGGTGTGATAAGGGTGCGCAGGCGCGCAAAATAGGGGGAACGTCTGTATTCGAGTCCAACGGTGTGGTAAGGGTGCGCAGGCGTGCAAAAGTCGGGAAACATCTATAGTCGGATGCAACGGTGCGATGAGGGTGCACCGGCGTGCAAAACAGAGGGGACGCCGGGAGACGGGTCCAACGCTGGGAAGACGGTGCGCCGGCGTCCAAAATTGGGGAGACGCCTAGAGACGGGTCCAACCATCCGATACGAGGTGGAACTGTTGCAATTGTCGACTGTTGCACAGCTATTAAAAAGGCATGGTGAGGTATGGTGAGGTTCAATATAGAAGAGAAGCTCTGATCGATGGGGAAGAGCAGATCAGTGTCCACCGGTGTGTAGAGGGAGCGTCGGTGTCCAAAATTGAGGAGACGAGTTCACCACGATGATAAGGGCGCGCCGGTGTCTGAAAGCGAGGAAACGCCTGGGAACGAGTGCAAATATGTGGTAAGGGTGCGTTGGCGTTTGAAAGTTGGGCATCTCCATGAAAAATGTCTGTCGCGGTAATTGACCGCCGATGTTATGGGAGAGACATGAATCGCTTCACTAGCGCCTACGAACGCGCAAACGGCGCCAAAGTCCAGAGAGCAGTGAGGCAACATGCATGTGTTTCTGTCCCCATCGTAACCCCTCCGCGTTGTGCTCAGCTCATTCTGTTCCATTTCTGCCTGAGCACACCGCACCCTCCTATTTTTTCATGTTAGAGGTGCTCTGATCAACCACAGTAGACAAAAGANGTCGCGATAATTGACCGCCGATGTTATGGGAGAGACATGAATCGCTTCACTAGCACCTACGAACGCGCAAACGGCGCCGAAGTCCAGAGAGCAGTGAAGCAACATGCATGAATTTCTGTCCCCGTCGTAACCCCCCGCGTTGTGCTCAGCTCATTCTGGGCCATTTCTGCCTGAGCACACCGCACCCTCCTATTTTTTCATGTTAGAGGTGCTCTGATCAACCACAGTAGACAAAAGACATAAGCCATTTCCTGTGGTCATTACAAGACGAGTCGGTTATGTATAGCTTCACTGAGCTATTCCGATCAAAAACTAAACTGAAGAATGGGATCAGTCCTATTTGAATGGTGAGGCGCGAAAATAGTAAAAGCTCAAAATAGAAGACGAAAGGCATCATTGGAAAGTTTGGTGTGGTTGTGAGCGTTATATGATGATTACGAAGGAATGCGAGCGAAGCAAGATCAGCCGGACGGCCAGACTGGTTATAGAAATGATGCAGGTTAGGGTTTTTCAAGAAGAAAAAAAAACAAAATACAATTTTCAGAGGTGCCCAAAGAGATAACATGTTCTTCCGAAAAGAACAACCCAAAAACCCCGCGAAGCGGGCAAGTGCGAGACTCGCCGAAGGCGAGTCGGAGCACTTGTAACCTTATGTTTGAAGAGTCTCAAAACATCGATTCCTGGAAATGGTTCGCAATTTTCGACAGAAAAATGAAATGCACACGTCGCAAGCAGAAATGACTGATAGTTATGGAAGGATTTCAACTATATCTCAAAATGAGATGATTCTCAGAAATCTAGCCGAGAAAGCAGTTCCTTTTTGGATTTTGGTGACTTTTCCTAAAATCTTCCTGAAATCCATGAAACAAAATAAAGAAATTGACATCGCATAAATTGCTCTAGTCCATTCCTGAGATTCCGGCGATTTAGTTAGTTTCAGCTCCTCATGTTGAGATTGATCATGAAGCTTCCGGGTAGCGGTTTGTGAAGAAACTTCCCTCACATCACAAGTGGACCTTGTGGTCTTAGTAAAAAAAAATGGTAGGTTCAAGAAAAATTCTTTATCTTTTTCTCATCTGCATATGTAGATCGCGAACCATCCCAGAAACATGAGCAAAGGAAATCTTCCAATGTTTCTTCCTTCTTTGTGTGAGCACAAACGCATGAACCCAGATTCCCATACTAGTAAAAGCAGAGGAGCCCTTTATATTTACTTCGAATTCAGGGTTTAGCATGTTATGTACTCATAAAAGCAGCGAATATTTGTTCCATCAATATAGCTATGCAAATTAATGCTCTGCTGTGTAAGCTGCTTTTGGATGTTAAATCCGGCGACCGCATTCGATAGAGAAATATGATGTGAAACAGTGAATTGATTATGTTCGATCATATAATAAAGAACAAAATGCTTCAATTATTACAATCGATAAAATATTTATGTGTCGGGTTTCTGTGGGAATTCCTTTCGAATCACGGCTTTCGAGAAGGCACAGTTACCGGAGACGCGTATTGTTGGAAATTCTGACATTGCGCGTATGAACTCGATGGAACAGTGACCAAGAATGCAGGAGGTAGATACGGCAAAACGGCGGTGGGCAGTTGGTGTGACCCCATTATGAGGGGCAGCTTGTTGAAGAGCGTTCGCATTCAAGGCTGGTTGGACAAACCTAAACACATAACAACTGCACCTCCATAAAAGCAGTAGCGAGGGCTTACTCACATTGTTGTGAGAACACCTGAACCAAGTATCCGCAACTTTTTTGGGCAAATTCCAAGCAATATGTCTAACACTATAGAGAGAATTCCCACGATGATTGCAATCCAAAGGTACACCTCCCCTAAACAATTCAGTGTTAAGTTGAACGTTTCCTTTCTTCTGTCTAATGGAGTAATCTAGGTCCAAAGTTATGTTCCTTAGTTTTGCGGGCTTTTAAAAGAGATCAATAACATCCACTTCCAAGAACTAAGGGAACTACGCCCGCACGGTACCGAATGGGTTAAAACGCAACACACAAAGATTTCTAATTTTATTTTATTTTATTCATACATCATGATAATTCATAGTGTGACCCTATTTAAGGAAGGAAAACAGAGAATAGAACCCCAGAGGGACTTCGGCAGGGTCGATCAGGCAAAAAGGCTAGAGATCAGAGGAGCAGAAACAGTGAGCCAATCACTCTCATCGGACCTGTTGGATTTGGGAATTCCATTAACATGTGCAAACATATGTGCTCTGAATAATATTACCAAGCTGAAAATACTGAAACCTTTGCAACTTTTTCTTTTGGAGAATCTCAACTTTACGTTTCAGGAAGGGTTGATCCGCGTTGTGCTTGCTGAGGTGTGGGTCAATACGAAAAAGAAGATAACGAGGCTTTTTTGCCGCCTGTGTATGTGCTGCGAGATCGGTTATTTGCTGTGTTTTTCAATGCTTTTACAGCTGATCAAAAGAAACGGGTCCTGGGAAACTTGGAGTAGTCGACCAAAATGATATTATATATCGTATTACACATATTATACATTGGCGAAACAATAAAAATTTAGTCAAAAAGTTCAAATTTTTTATATGCGCAAAAATCAACCCTTTGAGGGACAAAAGCGTACATAGATGTGAATAAAAAAGGTCAGAAGGCCAGAATTAGGCTTTTTGATAAAAGATGGGGGAATGAGTGTCCATCTAATGAGCTGGCAGCAACAGTTCGCTCGCGCCACATCTCGACTGTAGATACATACATCACTGATCCGGCTGTTTCAAGAAATTGAACACCCAACTTGTTACTATTATGGGAAATGCATTTGATGTTTCATTTTGTTGTGGAACTGTAGAAACTATTGCTCATCTTCCAAATCTCTAGAAAACGTAGAAGCAAAAACTCTGTAGGTTCCATATTTAACAATGTGAACAGTTCGTAATTCCTTCAGAAATTCTTTTCAAGAAAATCTCTTACTCTCTTACCTTCTCGCCACAAAATACAAAACCGTCACAACTCACACGAAAATTGAAAAGCTCGTGCGCTTATTTCTTTTTATTACGGTCGGGTTTTAACACGTCCCCTATTCAGAGTTATCAGACTTCCGAGCTCCCAAGACGGTAAATTCGGGTTAAAAATGTCGCTACAGTGGTTAGACCCCTGCCTCCGAGTCTATTTCGTTTTATTTGTTTCATTGGTCACTTTAAAGACGAATTATCCTGGCAGCGCTACTTTAAAATGGTACAAAAATAGTCAGGTTTCTACTATGGACTGGGGTAAGCACATGCCTAAACAAGCTTGTCCCCAGATGTCTGAAGATACATGCTCTTGATGCGCAGGCTCCAGCGACTCCACAGCACTCGCTCAGCATACGCTTCCTACGTATCATGTCTGAGCGATTGCTGTAGTGTGCCGCGGGTTTAGTCGGGCCTCGTCTAACCGAGTGAGCTCTATAGGGCTCGTCTAGTCTGCACCAAAGCCGAACCACGACTAAGCCCTGACATTAAAGCGCTTGTCAATATACACTTTCTAGGAAGCTGGTGGCTGGTTCAGCTACACTGTAATTACTCGGGTAATCCGAGCGAAATTGCTTGGATTATCGAGCGAAATGCTTCAGAGGTCTTTCTGAATTTCCCCGATCCATGTATCGGAGAACTCAAATTATCTTGCCAGAAATCGACATTTGAGTAACCAAAATTCATTTGAAAGTGGAGCATATTCGACAATGAGGTATATTTCACAATGATGTAGTCGCGTTTTAATACCTAACAATCAGTTGTCACCCTCCAATGTGTTCGTCACTCCTCCCTCCTGGTCTTGCTCTTCCTCCCTAGCGATTCTCGTTTTCTGAAATCAACCAGTCTTCAAACTTGTCCGCTCATCAATATACTGACCCCGAAAACGATGTACAACGTTGAGCTCTACATCCTAAGATGCATGAACCCGCTCACGTCTTGTATATCTTGAATTCATATACGAGGGTGGGTTGAAAAGTTTCCGGAATGACCACAATATAGTTGCTGTTTTCCAAACATTTTTATGGCATTGTATTGATAAGTCCCTCATATGAAAACACTGAGAATGTCAAGTCGATCGGAGTTCAGGCGGTCACAATATCGTTTTATTTGGACGGGAAAACGGAAAGGAAATCAAATCGCATTAGCATGCCGGTGACACCACACCATCCTCTTCATTTCCCAAACTTAGTTTTTAAGTTTGGAAAATAGAGCGTAGCTACACGCGAACAGAAAGTGAACCAAGCGCAGAACGTTAAAGAAAGGCCACTGTTCCAAAAATTGTATATAAAATGCCTGACGTCGTCTTTGCGGGTGGCAATCAAAACTTTACGAAATCGAGAAGCTTCTGGGCATCCCTCATGTACAATAAGTCTTTATTTCACAAGAGATAATAAGTTTAGAAAACTTTTTGAAAAGGCGGTGCCGCATTTCCACAATCCTTAAAAGAACATACTCCAACGAGAAACATAGCCTCCTGTTTTGAACAGATACCTTGGACTGGAAAAGGAAGCCATAGCTGAAAATGACCGAAAATGAAGCCTAGATTTAGTACTACGCTCTGGATATATGACAATGTTCGAAACTTCGAATGAGACCACAAAATAGGGTCCGAAGAAGGAAAGGTCCATTTATTGCCTTGCAGTGGTTGTGGTACCTGTTTTCGCTCCCGCCGAGGGAATGTCGCTAAATATCGGAGAAGGTGTTACTTTGCCATATCGTCCAAGATTTTTGNGTAGAAATGATGCAGGTTAGGGTTTTTCAAGAAAAAAAAAACAAAATACAATTTTCAGAGGTGCCCAAAGAGATAACATGTTCTTCCGAAAAGAACAACCCAAAAACCCCGCGAAGCGGGCAAGTGCGAGACTCGCCGAAGGCGAGTCGGAGCAGTTGTGTCTTTATGTTGGAAATTGCTCTTTTGTCTAACGGCCTTTTTCCAGAGCTACATCATCAAACACAGACAACGACGGGTCATGGTGGACCGACTGAAGCATAAACGTTAATTGGCCCCCATGCAAAAATATGCTCGGTCCGCAATGTGTTAAGAACACACCGGGCGAAACCAGGTTACCACACCAAATTTTTGCGACCTGCATCTCCACACACTCCATAGCGAGTAGGACAGGTAAGCACGGTAAACACTTTTGGTTTGGTCAAGGTTTCATGAATCCCAGACCTAGATGGATCCCTAGAATAGTGCAATACGGTAATCTTTTAGTGCTGTCCTGAGCGCATCAGGATAATTGGGCAAAAATGGTAAACATACATCAACATCATCTTAAACAATGCTTCCCAAAACCAATCTTTCGTTCCGATTCCCGGGATCAGCATCGCGCACTTCCCTTGTGAGAAGTGCATCATGATTGTCGCGGGACCTTCTGACCAACCCAATAAATGCGCTAGTAAACTTCGAGAATACAAAAAAAAACTTTCAGGTTCTGTTCTCTTGTGGTGACGACATTTGACCAGTGACCTGTAAGGACCTAAGGATCGACGTAAGGATTTCCGGCCCATTTTATCGTCTGATCTCTCATATCGCCTTTCTGTTCCCGCATAACATTTTAGGATTAGAAAAGTGGCTGTCAGGAGAAATCCGCTCAGAGATAGTCGGGACCCAGTAGGTAGGAAATTAAGCAGGACAGTCACATTCTATGCATGCACTTCTCATAGCAGTTAATGTGCTGTTTCAGTTACTTTCCGAGACTACAGGGCGGTAACAAAGTTTTTGGCCAGGAAACCACTGCAATAAGTCCAAAGTAGTAAGAAAAATTCAAAATCCAAGAGAGATTGCTTGAAGCGTATGACTTCTTGATGGCTTAGGTGAATTTTGAGTTCATTACTTTATCCGAATTTTATAAGTTTTTTATTGGACCAAAGACTTTGTCGTCACCTTGCGTAACGTTTGAAAAGGTGTGTATGTCTCCACTCAAGTTCGATGAACCTACTCAGTAACGCAAGGAAATCTAAGCTATAGCTCATACACAACAATAATTCACGATCTCATTTCTTTGTCTTGACTAAAACTACTTTTCCTACACTGCCGATATCACATGGAGTATGTCAATGTTGCATCGTCAGAAAATATCTGAACATCGGAATCTAGAAAATTCGACAACGACGAACGGCACTGCACATCACTGCACTGATATACACATGGAGAACTATACAGCAAATAATAATTTCTTTATCCAATTACGGTTAAAGAATAACAATAACAATTTAGTCGAAGAGACCGAATCCCATGTCTTCATCGGACTCCTCCTTTGGCTCTTCCTTCTTCTCTTCAGCTGAAAAAAGAAAAATTAAGCTGTTTTCTTTTTTTGAATGAAGGAAAGATCTGAAAAGTATTTATTATTCCTGTGATGTAAATTAGCAATTCTGTCTAGAACTACTCTAGTGAAAATCAGTGGCCAACCCCGCATGTTGCATTTCCTTTAAAAACCAAAGGTTGAACCCGATATTTATATACTTTATGACATTTGAGAGGCTTCAGTTTTCGTAAGATCATTTCCACATGGCAAAATACTATAGAAAAGAACGTTTCTGAAGAGGCAAATTATGGCCAGAGAAAGAGTAGCTCGTACCAAAACCCTCCAATCTCTGATGATTTTACCTTTTATGGAACTCAAAAGAGAGAAAAGGGAACCCAATGCCTGCATTATCAGCTCAAGAAAAAAATCTCCACAACAATTGTCAGCCAAAAAAGGTGCTAGTAGCGCAGTTGCGGGAGGCCCGCTGTCATTTGCACGATCGACAGTACGATTTCCGTTTTTGATCAACCGAACTATCCATCCCTACAGGGCAGATGAATTAGTACAAGATGAGTCTGCGAGGATGAAGCATTGACTTGGTACACTGGAAGCTCCCCGCAAGACACTGCATAGGGCACATATGCATTCAACGCCTCTACGATACTAAGAGGAGACCGAATGCGTGGCGCATCTCAAAAAGAGGATCAATTAGCGCCGACCACTTTAACTCATCACTTTAATTGACTGCTTGAGTATCAACAACAGTTCGTGCAATCAGCGCACCCTACAGATTAACAACGCGATTTTCATATCAAAGGTAGAAATAGTGTACAGTACTAAGTCAAAACAAGCGCATCAGCAAAGCCACAACATCTTGAACAGGCCAAATGGGGACGGAGGACGTCCTCGCGGGGCGTGGAGGCTAGCTATGCGTATGGAATGATGAAGAATGCAATCAAAAGCAAAAAAAGCATATTACAAAGGCATACTGAAACTGAAACAATGGATGAAAAGACATACCCTTAGGAGCACTGCCACCACCACCGCCAGCAGCTGGTGCGGCGGCTGGTGCAGCTGAACCTCCTGATGGGACGGAAGACAACTTCTTCTTTCCCTCCTCGATAAGTTCAGCAATTGACTTGCCAGCCAGAGCATCTACGACTTTATTGGCGTCCTCCATGTCACAATCAAGTCCTCCAGCACCTCAAAAACAACGACAAACGTAACGGTAATTTCTTAACTATAAAGATGGGAAAGAAAATTGCACCCAGGCGCAAATAAACAAAAAGGGAGAAAATTAGAAAAAAAAAACAATATGACACCCACTTTAACTTCTCGATGTCACAGCTATGCTACTAAATAGAGGTAAGTGGGGGAGAAACTATTACACCTGCCTGATGTTTTTTTTTCTTGCCTTCACCCAGGAAGGCAAAGAGGGAAAAAAGAGGGAAGAAGAAAAAGAAGAGCAGATACTGTGAAAATGCGGGAAACGGAACGAAGACAAAGAGAAGAACAGTGGAAAACACAATCCTACCTCTAAAAAAAAACTTCAAAAACTTTGAGGAACCAATTAACCCTAATTGCATTATTCAGCATCCAAAAATCCAACACAGTGATATAAAACATTTCTGCTTTCAAACACTGAAAATTCCAATGAATGAAACTGTTGATGGTTAAGGCAGACCTTTGCACAAGAACATTGAGAAATGAACAGCAGATGTAAAAGGACTCAAAGCTGATCTTCATCTGTTAAGCAGGTGTTGTCATCGAAAAATGTAGTAAGCTCAAATGTTCAAGGGTAGACTTATAACTTCCGCCTTAGCCGTCAAAAACCAAGAAAGCTATAAAATCAGAAGAAACATAAAAAAACTATGGATACAAAAATCGAAACCAAAACAACGCTTCGCAGACCTACCAAGGATCTTGAGGATATCCTTTGCTGATGGTGATTCATTTCCTCCAAGGGTAGCCAGGAGATACGCTCCCAAGTACTTCATTTCTGAAAATTTTAATGTGTTGGAACGTGGTGAAACAGTGGAAAGTGTGACGACTTCGATGAAAAGAAAAGGAACTGCAGGAAATCTACATGATGCATTCAGTAGATCTATTATCTACGACCACTGAAAAATTAAAGAAAGATTTGCGAGAAAAGGAAAGATACTGAACGTATACGGTCATGAAAGAGCCTGAAAACATGCATAGCGGCCAGACAACCTCAGAATGGCGAGAAAATCCTGATCAGTTAAGTCATGAGGGAATATCACCTTTGACTCACTTGAAATGAAAGTATTGTAATAGGAGTACCATCTATTTGTTGAAGAAATAATAAAAGAGGATTTTAAATAACAGGACGACTCGAGTGTTCAAAGAAGAGACCAACATGATTCTAGACGAAGACGGGAAGGTTGGACGATTCCTTCTTTTTTGAATTCTCGCATTTCCAAATAAGGCTGGAAGCCATCTATTAAACCACTTCATTCCCTTCCAACAGTGAACTGGATCAATACTACCTAACAACCTTAGCAAGACCTAGTGAGAAAGTGCGGCTAAACAGGCACAAAACTCCTTGAGTTTATTTGCAGCCAATGAAGAGAGATTACAAAATAGGTAAGCATTCTCAAAAATAAAAAGTCGGAATTTAGGACCGTAATCTTTCGGCGCTCGACAGCGAATTAAAGGGAGGGCGTTCGCTTTGGGACCCAGCCGGCTGGAGCGACAGCTGCCCTTTATCTCAGTAACAGTTGAAGCCGATCACCAGAAATTGCTCCAGAATTCAGCTGGATCTACATGGAACAGGATGGTTTTGTAAGAAATGTTTGGTGGGAGCTGGGTGGCTCTTACGGAGGGTGAAAATCTGCAGTTAGCATCGACTGAATGCTCGTGTGGCAAAGATGAAAGCGATCCGTTGCTCCTAAAGCTCCCCTCAGCACCTCCTTTTGATCTCCTCGTCCACATCTGTGGAATTCCCGACCTCGCAGAGGCGATTTATCCCGATCCCCGCCCCCCAACTGTAGACGACGAGCCGGCCGGCATCACGAGTTCAGGGATCAATTTGGTCGCGGCGCGACCGCGACGCGGCTGCGACAGGCGCGGCGACGCGAGCGGCACGTATTTTCCCAGCGTTCATCGGCGTCTTCTTTGATTTCAGGTTCAGATTATCGGATTTCGGCTTGTAACTTTGTGTTTTTAACCTTAACGCTTGGCTTTGTGAAGCTATATCTTCTAATTTACTGTCATACGTGTCTCTTGCCTCCGCGATCGCTACGAATGCGCAAATCTTCGTCAGAATGTTGTAGCGTTTCTCTTCCTCGTTAGTTTAGTTTTGGCGATCTGTAGGTGATCGTGGATGATTCCGGTAACTTATGATTCCTGAATTTCCTACTAGTAGTCGCTTCAACTGATTTAAAAGCACTACTTTCTGAAGAGACTAAATTCCAATCAGTTTTACATCTCATAGAAGAATAGTTCATTTTAAGGGAGCTCTTCACTGTTTTGCTGAATACTTTTTGTTATTTTTAGCTCAATACCATTGCCTGGTTTTCCCGCAGTTTCTGTGCTTCTTCATCTTATGAAGAAAGTGCTGCTTGTTGTCATTTTCTCTCTTTGATGTCGCCTTCACCAAGAGTTAAATTTCCCTCATGGTATCCTTCCATTTGTTTCTCAGCCAAGGAATATTTTTCCACATTTCCTTCCAGTTACCATACTTCTTCCATTGTTTCTGTCATTCTGTTAGTGAAGCTGTTTATCCTGAGGAGAGTTATGTCGGAGGATCTCGTAACTGTTGCTGTGATCCTTTTACTCAAAAACTTTTCTTTCTGCTGCTATGTTCCTAATTGTTCCATTCAAATGTACAACTACCTTGACACAGTTCAACTAAAAACTTGCAAGAACCTTGTTTGTGTGGTTTTGGAGAAAATTGCTTGGATAAATTGCATATCGACTCTCAGCCTCGGAACAACGCTTGCTTTTTGCTCTTTTCTTTGCTAAAACTTAGACCAAAATAAATTTTTATTATCCTCATCTACAGCTCACAAAAGAAACAAAATACATATTTTGGAACAGTTTGATTCGCTTTTTAAAATTTCTTTGTGTTTTCATTAGTTTTAGTGTTTCGATTAACTCTGATACTCAGTTAGCGACTTCGTTGACGACGGAGCCCCATTTCAGCGTTATACTTCTAGATTCTGATATTTTCAAGCTTTGTTTATAATCCTTTATCTTGCTGCTTTGGTTACATGCTTTTTAAAAAGTTTTTTTTTCTGACACCAGGAAAAAATAAAACGTGGAATATTTCCTCATAGTATTCAGAGCAGCGTTGATCCCTCTCAGAAATGTCTATGTTCCTTCGCCAATTTTCTTTTCAAACTCACCACAGTTTTGTTGGATGAACCAATTTCGTAAGCTTTGATTCGACGAAATTTTCGGACTGGTTCAATGTGACGAATTTTTTTTGTAGGAATATTTTTAACTCCCTTTCCCTATCGCCCCTCTTTTTCGCTTGTTCTTCAGTGAAATTTTATCATCTCCGTGCTATTTTTTTGATCGTTCATGATATTTCCACAAAGTCGCAGTTTCTATTTTCCTTAGATAACTGAGGGCGCTTGATGTGCGTTGATGCTGGGCGCGTCGTCACTAGACCCGTCGTCATCAGCGTCTCCGTGGCATTCCACATCTTCTGCTGTCGGACATCCATCTTCTAGCTCACGCCCATCCAAATCCGTGCACTCACCTCCAAAGACGGAAGCGGATACGTCTGCTTCATTTTCGCATGACGTCAAGGAGGAATATTCTCGTAAGTTTATTTGTTATGTTTCTTTTTGTCCGTGTGCGCATTTGCTTTTTGTTGGACCCATTTTAGATCACAGTCAATTTGAAGCACTTCAGGTTCCTTGTTTTTTTTCTTGGGGAAGATCAAAACTGATTCTGTTATGGTGCAGCCCACAGCTTTTTTCTATCTATATTTTATATCTTTACAATACTTTGTTTGTCTTTTGCTATTTATTTTTTATCTGAAGTTTTTGATCGGAAGCCTTGAAGGGAGTGTTGATTGGCTTGGTGTGTTCCGTGCAACTTTTTCGTATTTCTTTTTAAAGGCAGACCACATCAGTTTTCATTATTTTATCTGGAGATGGTGCAGCTCATTACATTATTTCTGTAGCTTGTAACATATGGTCTGAAGTCAGAGATTACGATCATATAATTAATTTATGTTCAATACATAATGGGAGCTTCTTCAGACTGGTGTTTTGAAGTGGTCTTGAAACTTCTTTCTGAATGCCAATAATGAACTTAAGTAGTGTGCGCTTCAGTTTCAAACTGTTTATGTTTCTGAGAGAAAGTATTTAGTAATTTTTTGAATGTGTTGGTGAGTTTAGTTCCCCCGGAGTCAGTATGCAGTAAGCTTATAATCTTATAGAGCTTAAAACCTTATTTTATGTTGCGCATGTCATCCCATAATTCTAGTCGGTTCTTCTTTTGCGGAAAGATCAGGTGCACAATTTATTCGAGCAGATTCCTTTGCTGTTTGGATCACACCACTAGCAGACTAACATTTTGGGACCTAAAAGTAACCGGAATTCTGAAAAAAATATCATGTCGATGCAGAGGAACTGTCGCTGTTTTTTTCCCCAAAAACATATAATCTTATTTGGACAATTTGTGACAACTAGAAACGGCAACATACATGTCGAACAAAGCAAGCTCTTCTGTACTAATGGTATTAAAGATCTCTGCTGCAGGAAGGAGCCGTGTATTAATTGAAAACGTACAGGAACCACGTTTTCAATTTTCTGAATGTCGATTGTTATCTCTGGATTCTGGCTAGAGATTCCCTCCAAGTTGCTTCTTGGAAGCAACAGCCTTGATAATGCCTATTACTGTTGGTTACTCCAAAAGGTCGCGGACGATGTGCTAGGAAAAGGCTTGAGATGACCAAACGCCTCATTTTCTGGGCGACAGCAGTAGGCCAAAATCCGATTCCGAGAGCTTTGTTGGGAAAAGGGTCAGTAGTAGCCGCATTCTCTAGAAGAACTACGGTATGAATGACACCTCCCCGAGTAACAGAAGCTCTTATTTTGCAAGAAAAAAGAAAACCGCGAAATATGTTACCATGAGGCGTCTCACTGTCGTTCGTTTCCCCGTTTTCCAAGTTCTGGCACCTGCCCATACCATGATTCTTGCTAACCAAAGGGATTTTTTTGCGGTTTGCTAAAGTGATCGTTTATTAAATTCACAGAAAAAATAAAGCCAACGCGAAAAAGGCGTCATTTCCTTTGAATTCATCTAGTAGTATTCCCGTCTTTAAAACGTTCAAACTTCAATAATCTTTAGAGTACTTTTCATTAGGTGCAGTAGGCCTGTTCAGAAATTCTCCCGCTGCGTGAAGCATTTTCCCATCTCCATGATTTTGGTATTTTTACACCACTTGCTCTTTCCTTTTCGTCTTCTACAAGACGGCAAGAATTCCTTCTTGGGAGACCTGTTTGCTTCAAAAAAAAAATTGAGGGAGGAGTTGCACTGAGGTAGACTGGGTGGACGGTAGGGCATTTTATGTGGGTCACATCATTTTGATCACGAACTATACCTAATGTGGGGAAGTGCGTGCTCAGCATGGAGTTAGGACCGTGCATCATAAGGAAACATCCTAGGAACGTTCAAGTGATGATTCCTGGTCGCTTGGCTCGAGAGGACAAAATTGGAATGAATGAATCTCATCAAGAAAGAGTGAAATACGTTAGATAATTCGCAGGGAAATTTTATCAAGCCCAATACAACCTTCTACAACAGCGACAACTGGCGTGCTTTTGCGATTGTATACCTAAAACGTAATAATTCCGATCATTTATGGATTTCCCCCACCTACACTTCCGTGTATGCTGTGTGATTTGGTGCCTGTAATTGCATATAGGTGTTTTTCGAAGATTTGAACGTTTAAACAGTTTTTATAATTTTTATTCGATCGTAGTACTTCCGGGTCTACAGTTTTTATAATTTTTATTCGATCGTAGTACTTCCGGGTCTGTCAAAAGTTCCTATTAAAAGTTAGTGTGGACGTTAGCGGTAAGGCGATTTTCTTTTTTTTAATCAAGTAAATGTGCAATTGTTGTTATAAGCAGAATCATAATCATGAATTTTCTGATATATTGTGAAAGGCGGAGCTTACTAAAAACTTTTTTCTAAAGTTCTGAAACCACGATTGTGATAATTGATCTTGATTTTTCTACTAGGAGGTTTTATTGGTTTTTCTGGCTTTTTTTTTCAGGATTTTTTTCGCTAGTTTGGTTTTCATATGAAAAGCAAATAATCTCTGCTAAAAAGTCTGCCTCTTGCAGATATAGAACCTGTGGCGTCGACGAGCAGCGGAAGAAGTGCCGTTTCCGAAGAAGGCGCGTCGTGCGACGCAGACGCAAGCCGGCGACAAGGCATGACCTCATCGTCAATACCGTCTGTTCATTGTCGTCGGCTTACTTTTCGATTACCTCCGAAATTCGCGCAACGCTTGAAGCGTATCGCCAACAAACAGCCGAACACTTTGGGACGCTTAGGTGAGCTGGAGACTTTGCCCACTTGTTATTCCATGTTATGCTAAGAATGTGCTGACAGTACTTACTTTGTAGGAGTGTCAAAGGTTAAAGTTGGAGACGGCGAAACAGTTTCCGTCAACGACGCCCCTCCTGTGCAACCGTGCAAAATAGAGGAAAGGCGGCCTGACCAGCCCGTGGAGAGAGTGTATGTATTCCCACTTGCTTGCTTTGTTAGAATTTTCTACAGTTGTTTTAAAGCACTATGGTTTTTCAGTGAATCTCGGCAGTCTGTGCCTCCTCAGCCTCCTCATCCTCCTCCAGGCAGTGCAGGTCCCGTATGTCAGCCACCGCCTGGCTACCATACAATTCAACATCAGCATCAACAGGAGGTTGGACCTGCTGTTGCTCCGCATCCCATGCAAAGACCGGCACCAATTAACAACAACAGTCCATTGCTGGTTAATTTGTTAAGGTGAGAATTGGTGGAATTCTACTTTTCATCCCCGTCTAATCTTGTTGTCTTTCCAGCTCGCAACAGCCAGCAGGCATGGTTGGTGGTCCGCCAGGTGCTAATGTGCCACCTCACCATCAGTCCTACTCTCCAGCGGCTTCGTACATGTACCCGGGCGGTGCTCCACCTCATCAACATCCTCATCCTTCTGCTGTTCCTCAGAATGCCCCTCCACAGGTCATGGATCCGCAGCAGCATATGGCCATGCAGCAACAAGTAGGGACTTCGTGGTTCTTTTGCGGTTTTTAAGCACTATGACGACTCTAGCTTCCAATTGTTCGCTCGTTATGATTAAAAATGTGTATAGATGCAAATGGAACAACGCCAAAGGATGCTGATGCAGCAACAGCAAGCACATGCTGCAGCTGTAGCTGCCGCTCAAGCCCAACAACATCAAGTCCCAGGTCAGCCACCGCAAGCGCCACTAACACCGGGCGGTTTCTACAGTCCCGCCACTCCCGTGCAACAGACACAACCTCAACAGCGGCCGCCAATAGTGAGCGTTTGTTTTGACAGTTGGAGAGACAGTTTTTATATTTTAATTGATTTTTCAGGGTTACGCCCCTCCTCAAAATCCGGCCATGTTCGCTGGGCAACAGCAGCCTCAACAAGTCCCCGCCAACGTTCAACAACAGCGCATGCAGAGCTATCCAGCTCAAATGAAGCCAGGAGCAATGCCTGGAGCACCTCCTGTGGCTCCCGGACAGTTTCGAGGACCACCGGTTGAGGTATGTTTTCAATTCGCTAATTCTTTAGACAATCAAGGGATTTGGTTCGGCAGAAGGGTAAAAGATATGCTTCGCTTAGAGCAATAGGTGCATCTTTGGAAGTGTTTTGACTTCACTGGGGAAAAATTTGAAAGTGTCCTCCAAAGTAGTTTTTTTTTCCAAAGGCTGCTTCTATTTGAATAGTACTAGTTCTGGTTGTGTTCATGACTTTTCATGCCACTTTTATTTCATTCGCTTTCGAAGTTAAACGCTTTAAGGAAACTGTGCAACCTCCTCCTCCAAAAAAGAAAAGGAAACCCACGAAGAAGCAACAACAGAAGGAGGCGGAGTTGGCTGCCGCTGCAGCAGCAGCACAACAGCAACAGAATGCAGCAGCGGCAGCTCAAGCACAACAGCAGCAACAATTTTACAACGACCGCATGATGCATCCTGCTGCTTTGACGGTTTGTAGTGTTTGTTTCCATTCTGAGCGGAATTTTTGCCTTTGTAACTGATTTTTCCGATTTTTAGCCAGGTGGGATGCAAATGATGGGTCACTCTGGATACCCTCCGGGTACTGCTTACCCAGCCAATCAGGGAGGGATGTCCGCGGTACCTCCACAATATCCGGGATATCCTCAAGGATCTAGTCAACAACAGCAACAACAGCAGCAACTGCAACAACAACAGCAACAACAGCAAGCATTGTGGCATCAGCAGGTGCCTATTTTGAATGATTACGCGGTCTACTTGCAACAAAAATTGCGACGTTGTAGATGCAGCAACGGATGATGTATCAACAGCAGCACGGGCAAGCGCAGGCAGGCCCTCCTGGACATGCTGGGCAACCGTGGCCGGCTCAGCGTGGTCCGCCAGTTCCGTATCCAACACCAATGGGTAATTATTCTGCTCTCGCAGCTCTAATAATTTGTAGATCTGTGGAGAAAAGTTGAATTTTCTTAAACTATAGATGGTATGCATGGCGGTCCTGGTTCGGTACATCCTGCGGTTTCTCAGAGGACTTCAGGTTCAGGCGAGTATTCTCGCGATGGTACTTCACCGGCTACGCCTCATCAATTCAATCCTGGTAGTCATCAGGGAATGATGATGGTAAGTTAGTTCTCACAGCAAAGCTGGGTTTGCCTGTGAATTCTTGTTTCGTAATTCTAAATGGCCAAGTTGCGCCAGTGCCTTGGCTTTATGGCATTTTATAGAAATCGTGTTTCAAACTTGGTAGAATGAGCGCGTAGGATGTAAATCATTTTCGTTTTGATCAACTGTTAGCGTCCCTATATGAGACCGGTAGAGTTTACACAGCTCACAACATTTGAATTTTATAAGAAAAGTGTTAATTAGTTAAGGTACTACAATCAGATCTACTATAGTCGTTTATATATTTGATTTCAGAACAGTAATGGTTGAACACTGATGTATTGATTATAATGTAATCTGTTCAACGTTTTTCAGAGAATATCGCTCTATATAAATCCATAATGATGAGTTGTAAACAGCAACTTTTTTATATTATTATATCGCCACGTTACCAGAATGTTTCTGTAATTGTGATTTTCACAGTTACAGGTACAGCTCTATAGATGTACTGTTTATTGATGATGCTGATGAATCTGATAACTGAAGGCGTATAACAGCTTGAGCGTGCCATACCCTTCAATATCTGTTCTGCCCTGCTGCAGTGGCTACTCGTGGCGATGTTTAGCATTTTTTCCATCGCGTTCGATGATTATATACGATGACAAAAAATACACCAAATGTCGCTGCAATTAGGTGTTTCGGCTGCGGCTATTCATTCGCGCATCTGTGCGCACTAAAAGCCATGAATTCATGAGACCCATAGGTGATCACCGTAAAGTAGAAAGTGCTAGTTTGTTGATTCAGGCATGGTTTCGCCAACTATTTAGTTGTGCGCTCAGAACAGTCAGAATCATCAGTGGTGAGAACAGAACCGTAATCAGTCTCAAAAATCGTCGTCATTCAGCGTATTAGAGGTATAGGTACAGAAACAATGGTTCACTTTACCGGTAATCGTAGTCTCCACTATGTTGGAAGTGAGGCGCACCCTTAGCAACGAAGCAGAATTTTTACCCTTTTTGGGCAATGTCCAATATTTAATACCCTTTTTTCTGGAATGAAGGTACCACAAGATTGCTGTGACAATTCTTGAATGATCATTGGATCTTTTCATGAATTGTAGGGTCGTAATTAATATTCAAGCATTCTCGCCTCTTTACAGGGTCATGCTGGAACGCCGATGTCGCGGGCAGATTCGCAAGGAAGTGTGTTCGGCAACTCCACATACCCGCAACAACCGCCCAGCGCGCAGCATTCCGTAGAAGAGACCGAACATCCGGTAGATAAGCTGTTCACAGGACAAGATGACCAGTGTTCGTTGTTAGCACTATTTTTTTCTAAATGAATTACCTTATCAAGTTGGTTTAGTGGCTGATCTTGGCGATCTGGACGACATCGAACCGATGGTCGATCTTGGTGTTGGGGTGTTGGATGAACTGACTGGAAACCCGCAAGGTGATGCTCTTGGTAACATGGGTGCCCATATTGGCGGACCTCAGTCGGTAGACCCATCATCGAATGCCGCGCAGACTTCTAATGGAGATCGAATAGGTGAACTTCACTAGATACGATTCACCCAGTACTCTTGGTCATCTCTATTTGTGCAGACTCATCAATTGCGTCAGTCGTCGAGATGGTGTCGAAAAGCGGTGCTGCACCATCTATCTGCGGAGCGCCTGCGGTCTCGCAGACAGGAACGCATCCAACCGTTGGCGGTAATGTTGCGGCTATGAAACGCCGACCCAGCAATGCTCAGATGGCAGCGAATATCGTCGCTGTAGCAGGTCAACAGCAACACCTTATGGGTGGTGAGTGTTATGTTTTTCGTGTTTGTTTTGATTAGAATAAGGTCTGCCACGTTTTATCTCTTATTTTTGGGCGTGGAGCATTATACCTGGAAAGGGCGGTGCGGCTGAGCTCTGCGAATGGTCAATCCACCCAATTAGCCAATCACAGAGCCCGTCCACGACGCCCGCTCCAGTTGTACGCCCTGCACCCCATACTTTTGATCAGTTGAATCTTTGGATCACGAAGTTAGCTGTGAGCGCTTGAGATTTTTGAATCTTTTCTGCTATGAACCTTCAATTTTTATGCAAAGAATTAGAAGATGTGCCCAAAAGCTGTGCATGTCGTATGCTGTGTTGTATACTCCAGAGCCGTAGGTACACTATGAAACTACATTCCTGATTCTCGAAATATGAGCATATCTGCTTAATGTTTTTGCTATGTGTAATAGTCAGTTTTCATCGCACCCCTTGCTCCCCAGTAGAGGAAGAAAAACGAGTTGATCTCGCTTTTTGATGTGACGTAAACAAACAAAACCATGGATTTTCTTTCCATTTTGTCGTGTAGGAATGGATGCTATGTTTTTGTCTTCCTCGATATCAGAGCCTTGAGGGTCATATTAAAATTGTAGACGTTTAGATCCTTATGACTATTTTACAGCTCAAATATTCTGTTCCAGATCAGCGTTATGCGATGGGGGCACCTCACCATATGATGAATCCCGGTCAGATACCAATGCAAATGCAAATGATGCAACCAATGGCCAGTTCTCCATCTGCGGGTAAGAACCCCTCCTTCATACTAGCATGGTGAATGAGTTTTATACTACGTACTACAGGTAATCTATCGCTGGAACACAACGCTCGAGCGCAGTTGTTTCATGGTCGAGCAGGGATGGCAAAAACCGGTGAAAATGGTCCAGGAAGGCTAGTAAACGGTCATGATCAGGTAATTTTGCTGTTTTATATTATTCTTAACTAAGAGAAGCGTTAAACCCATAGGTTTCTTCGTTTTCTGGAGTATTTCGTTCATTGATCTACCTGCTTGTTTTTCTTCGTATTTCCTGGATTATCTTCGAACCTATTGCAGACGGGAGTTCCTAACGGCGCTCGGCGTTCTCAACCGCAACCACAACCAAGCGATGCCGCTGAAGAAGAACGAATAGCAGAACTTGTCAAGAAGGCAAGATCGTCTCGATTCGTAATTTCTTTTAATCAGTCTTTATTGATTGTTTGTTCTTCTTTCGTTATTTGACGTAATGTGGGAAATTCCAGGTTGTGGCACAAGGTGAGAGTCAAAAAGCAGCAGCTGCTGAACAAAAAGTGAGTGCGGTTTTCTTTGTTTTTCATTTTATCCAGTTTTTCCATGTTACTCGACTTCTTTTTATCTTTTCAAATGTTAACTGGTGAGAAAATCATGATGCTCATAATGCTTCGTATTTATACTGGTTGATACTTTTTTTTGAATATCTTCAGGAAATTCTTTAGTGTAAACACTTTGCGTGTTTGTGGTGCTTATGCAACTGTATAGCGCACATACGTGTATAAAAGTAAATAAATACAGAATCAAGCCTTTTTATTTTATATCCCTTCATTAAACCCATCACATTTTTTGTTTGTACTTGCCACTGGACCAGGAAGTATTCATAGTTTTTGTGGAAGGGTTTCTTATGTGCTTATGTATGATGAACATAATATTAAATCTATCGTTCATTGCTTTCAGGCAAAATTACCTCGTAAAAATCGGCGTAAAACCGATCTAAGCAAAGAAGCAAGTCCACGTGACGATGAGGAGCCTTTCATAGTCGACGGTAAGAAAATCTATTCTTAGAAATTCTAATCATTTTTATCTGCCTGGTAACATCTAGTGATGTAAGAAAATGAGCTGAAATGTAAGGATTTCTGGTCAATCGCATTTGTTAGAGTTGAGACCTTATTTACCCTAGCTACCTTAGCTTTTCGCTTTCACCCAGGGCCCGGATGCATCATTGAGATTACTTAGGGTAAACGTGTAGACGCCTTTGTTAACGAAACTTATTTGATCTCAACACATTTTCCTCGAGTAATCTTAATGATGCATTTGGCTCTAGTGCATGACAGAAGAGCAAAATTGACCTTTTATCGTCATAGTGACTCTTATATATTTTTTTTAAATTTTAAGAGGAAATGTACGGTATTGATCTGCTCACTCAGCTATTGTTATTTAGCTTATCAAGGATGGTAATCTTGGCATTTAACAGTGGCGGCTAGCAGATTTGTAGCTATTCTTATACTCTGTATAATCTGCTTCAAAATAGGCTCGCGGAGACGTGCACCGGGTGTGGCAACGAGTCATGTGCAAGCTGCAGCGTCAAATTTTCAAGCAACCATGGCCCGCCAGCAGCAGTTAATGAAACAACAACAGGTTCAGGTTGGAGCTTTTTTAAAGCCAAGTCATTCACTTGAAAGTTAGTAATTTTTACACTACTTTCGTTGTTTACTCTGAGCAGCGTAATATTTAATTGCAAGGGCGTG
This sequence comes from Ancylostoma ceylanicum, assembly GCA_000688135.1. NCBI lineage: Eukaryota > Metazoa > Nematoda > Chromadorea > Rhabditida > Ancylostomatidae > Ancylostoma > Ancylostoma ceylanicum. Next base: position 19,831 of record JARK01001347.1, on the reverse strand, counting down.
CAAAAAAAAACAACGAAAAATTGGAATCAACCCCAAACTATGCTACAGCTATTTTTGAGTACGTAAAATTCGGTTTTCGAGAACGGTTTGTGAAGAAATGTACCCATTCTCTCTAGGATAAGGTGTTTACAAAGCGTTCTCGCCGTTTAGCTAATTTAGTGTTAAACGTTCTCTCAATTTGCTTAATTGCCACTACGTGATGAAATATTAATGGTAATGGGCGTTCTGCACGGATATTTAAAAGTGGAAGTGCTACCGTTCAACGATGTCCTATTTATAGCCGAAGCAATGAACCTGTGATCGCTCGCACGCTGTTCCGGTACCAGTGCTTGCCGTGCTCTGCTGTACGTCTCCACACCGCCGCCGCCGCCATCTGCCCCTCGTATCCTCATCACGGCCGGTCCGTTGCTGCTCAATCGTCATGTGCTCCGACTTCGCTCCTCCTCAGCAAGGGTGCGGATGTGTTAATTAAATTGTCCTGTATGTTGTTGATAAGGTGCTATTTGTTTATTCATTGCGGCTCTCGCGATATAAGGGTCTACTAGTCACAGTTCACTCCATTCGTTTTCGTCGTTCTGTTTGATGTGTGCATGTTACTCATCTTGTTTTTTCTTCTTCCATCGGTTCATTTCCGTTTCCTTCCTTCTTTCTTCTGCGATAGAAGGTATCCTAGTGATTAGCGTGACCACACTGACATTTTCCGTAGTTTTTCATGTTTACAATTAAGAAGTTAGGTTCATCGTCGTCCACACTAGCGCGCACACACCCACAGTTTCTCGCGTTCATCCCCTTACTTTTCTAGCTGTCTACGGCCGGACCATTCATTAGTGAGCGTCTTTGACTCGTCGCATGCCCAGGGATGCCCTGGCCATGCGCGCAGAGGTAGTAATTTATTTGTGTGCCGAGTTGAGTAGGTGGTGTTCCGATCTCTTCCACAGTTTCTCTCACCTAAGCCCATGCGCGAAGTTGTCAGCTTCTACATGGTCAGAACCGTCATTTGCCTATCCAATTCGCGTTCTTCGTTTGTGAATATGATGAGTCTCGCAATTCTATAGTTTACACTAAACCGTTAAGGCTATATTTTACGATTGTATGTGATTTATACAGAAAGTATAAATATTGTAAATTTTACACTTGTGTTTGCAGGTTTTTTTTTTCAGGAGTGGATCAATCGCGATGAAGATCACCACGTTTTAGAAGAGGAGTGGTTACACGATCAAGACGCTTATGAAGTTTACATGCAGGCAGCTACATATTGGGGTTGGACGCTGAAAGGGGCAGCCAGGGGGGGGGTAGAAGGAAAAACTGGGGTTCCCGCTACTGTGGAGACCTGCACGACCGAAAGAAATAAAATCGATGAAAATTGCTAATTTCAGCGGTACACCTCAACAAATTGAATAATGATAAATATTAATAAAGTTTTCCACAGTAACAACCTGGAGCGGTAAACGGAACGTAAAAAAAACTAATTTCAGCATTAATCAACTAAAAATGGTAATGAAAATAACAGAGCATATTTCCACACAGAATGGTAGGTAGTTCCATACCCATGGGTAATCGTAATTCTTGGGGCCTCATGCATCATCGGGATTACCCATGGTAAATGTGTTGATAGCGCATGAATTTACAATACCGCATGAATTTACCCATCCTCAACACGGTCATGAACATGTTAACTGATGTAATCCCAGTGATTCGGACCCTGAGTACAGACAGCGTCACATACGGGTAAACATGCTGACGGTTGGCAGGAAAAGGGTAGGTTTAGGTACGTTAACACATTTACCATGAGTAACCTCAATGATCAATCCTGCCCTACAAAAAACTGATCTTAGAAAAAGGAGAAAATGGATCAGTGGAAGCTGTAGACATTCCTTAAATACTCAGGAAAATACCGAAACAAGTGATAAATGTTCCGAGCACTACTATTTACATGAAGCCTAGGTTATTTTTACTTGTTATGGACTCTAATTCGCTAGAAAAAATAATATGGAGTTACGAAGTTTTTTCTGCTTTTTTTTTTGTTCTATTTTTTTCATCTGCAATTCGGGTTTGTTAGGATTACGAAGGAATCAAGGCAAATGCAATAAACAGTTTATTAGTGACCACTTCAACACAAGGCAGCTCTAAGGTGCAGTAATAACTACAATAATTACAAAAGAAAAAACTGCGTAGTAATTAAAAATCGCTTAACTTCCCAGGTGATTCACAGAAGATGAGTGAGATGAGTGTGATTATAGACAATAACAGTCACACTTTGAGTGGAGGATTGGTGAAATGGAGACAAGTGATGGAAAAATACAGTATCACTAGGATCCTAACCGGGAACTGGCCCATTCCAGAGCAGTAGGAGGTTACAGCCTCGTAGGTGATAATGGGAAGTTTTTCTACTGAGATTTCATTGCTTATTTGTGGATGTAGAGTGTTGTGCTTGAAAAAGTATAGCCGCGCTCTACGATTGGTCAAACGGGGTTAGTCTGCATTGGCCAATTGCAGAGAGGAACGTTCCACATTACTTAGACTGTGTATTATCGTGATGGAAAAGGGGGAGTAACCTGGGCGGGGATTCATTAACGCGAAACCAGGCAAAACCAGGCTGGCAAACCAACTTTGAAGGTCTGCGTCTCCTGACAATGCGTTGTCTATAAGATAATCAATCATGTTAACTGTTGCTGGTTTGCGTGGTTAGCGTTTCGCGAATCCCAGCCCAGGATATTCTGATTGGTGTATTCAGACCGTCCGTCCAAGCCCATCTGTTTGAACTAGTACGGTGCCGATTCCGGAAGACACGTTGTAGTTGCGCTGGGCGCCGCACGAGTTCAAACAGGTGGACGCGGACTGGCGGCCTGAATGCACCTATCAGAATTACGTGGTTACGCCCCTTTTCCCTCACAATGCATCCCACGCCTTGGAGCTGAACGCATGAATTGGAAAATTGGTGCGAATTTACGTTGCACGAGCATGGTATGAGGAAAGTGAATTGTTAAAGAGGTGGTAGGCTTCTAAGAGCTGCCTTGCTGTGGAAAACAAAACATACACATTAACTTCACAAAAAATCACTAAAATATGGTGAAAATATTGCAGATCATAAGTGAAACGAGCATTGAAAGTGGATTGTACCCGAGGTGAGCATATTATGAATTGCTTCAATGCGGCAAAGTCCTAACTGATCCTGGAAACTTGCTGATGGCTCAGATCGTTTTAAAGGAGTGCAGACGACGTTGAAGCTCATCGTGGCGGTGGATTAGGCGAGGACCGCGTTCGTCGCAGGACCTCCACTCGGGAGCTAGAATTACAAGCACAAGAATTTATTGCAGCTTGCTATACTGTAAGAAACTTGATCTCTTACCCTGGCGTCTGGTTGGCGCCAATAATATCGTCCTCCACTTTCAACGGGAAATTCTTGAAGAATTTCTGGAAATTGCTCAGTTTGCTTCTGGGTCACTGTGGGAAAATGAATTCTGGAACCACACCTGCCGTGTATCCTCAACCTCGGGCATTCCATAGCAATCATCGACGCCGAAGTAGTCGACGATCGCCCGGTCTTCCTCCGCCAATGATTCTGGATTTGTCTTAGCGCTGGCGTCGTTCAGGATACAGTTCAAGACGGTTTCCTGTTAAAATTGCTCTACATCATTATACAACTTCAAAACTTTGGCTATGTACACATTTTCAAGTATTAACGTACTCCTACTCTTAAAATGATTTTTCCCATCCTTCAAAATTGGTCTACAGAAAAAGTGAAGAATTTGGAACGATTCCACATCTGGCGCCTCAAAAATCACGATTTTTTTGCTAAATTTTTGCATAGTGTGGGGAGATTTTAACGATATTTTTGAATGGGTACGGTAGGTATTTGGCAGATAATCTACCAAACAGAATCATAGTAAAATTTGCATCGGAAGAGGGATGGGTCAGGCGCTGATCACGACTATCAACATACGTTGAACAACGATAAAAGTGCGTTTTCCGCGCACCCGGGAGACACGCGTCGCGGCCGCGCCGCTTGCGCTGGTATTGCAGCCATGATAGCAGATCACGGTAGCCTTTATAGTTTTTCGTCCTATTGATGTAATCCATTAAGAAAGCTAAATAATTGAAACCCTATGGTTTCCTATGAAGGCCACAGTTCCGGTGCGAGCGGAGCGGTCGCGTCGCGTGTTTCCCGAGTCCGCGAATAACACTCCTTTGTTGACGTTCACTGTAATTTTGGTTGTGATCACCATTTTCCTGCCAAAACCGGTATTTTCTGTCAATTTGCTGAGAAAATCCTACCGTACTTCTACGAAATAAGGATGTAATACAAAATGGATATAATATTCGTGCTGAGTACCTCAAATAAACCCCTATTTGCAAAAATTTGAAGGGTTCTGTGAGTTATCAGTAACGTTACAAAAATGGAGGAACTGCACAAAATGGACATGATATCCGTGTTCTGGAATTTTATCGAGTTCCGGATAGAATTTAATAACTTAGGAATGAATAATGCAATAAACATATCGGAACTCGAAAATTCGGTTTTGAAAAAGTCATTAGTCCGGGTGTTCGAAAAAAGGGAGCCATTCAATCCTCGAGAAATAATGATATGATTACACACCTATATTCCTCATTTTGAGCATTGGAATTTTTCGGATCAAGTTTTGAATAAGTTAATATAATAATTACACTGATTGAATTATTAGATCTTTATTCGGTTCTAAATATAGACATTAATGCCAGAATTTTGTTGAATTGATATCCATGTTATTGTTAGATATCTTTTGGTTCGTTTAAACAGTGAACTTACGTCGTAGTAGTACATGACGGATAAGCATTGGAATCCAAGCTCCCTTTCCGCCATGACACACTTCTCAATGCATTCTTCAGGATTCGCTGTGCTAGCAGTATCTCGCAGCGAACCGACTATTACTATGTTCGCTCTGCGATCCACCGCTGCTCCGGAGCATTGGTTGGCGACTGCCGCTAAAAAAAATAACGTAGAAAAATAAGTGAAAAGTTCCTCCCGAACGAAGGATTTGTTGTAATGAAAACCCTACTTGAGACGCATATCTTCTCATAGAACGTAGTGTGCTTGTGCAAGGAGAGTTCATTTTTCCTCGGCTCTGAGGAGAGCGTGCAGCGCTCATGTTCTTCCTCATACTCGGCAGAAACACACTCTATTGAATGTGTGTCAACAGCCTGAAAACCACAGGACTTTTCATTTTCTTACTCTATTCGTTTATCCTTCTCATTTACCTTATTCCTCAAGCACGAGAAGAGGCAGTCATCCTCATTTATGTTGATTACCGTATCCAAATTGCTGCCCATTTTGTTTCGAGAACCGGCTGATCGAATGAAAAGCACCGCTGATTCGTTGGAGCACTCGGCTGAAATCGGAGGATGCTACTGGTGTAGCCCTAACGACTGATGAAGGTCCACGTACCTCGTGAGGAGAACAGGCGATAGATGGCGATTCGAGCCCTCGACTCGACCATCCTCAGCTCCGGTGCCGAGCACGGTTCAGCGCTGGAGCAGCGAACACCAACAACTGATTCAGGGAGTGTGTTCTCAGTGGAGAGAATGTCTGTAAAAATATTATCGAAAAGAGGTTAGCAGCAGGGATTTTTTTCCTGTTTTTTTGGGCAAAAAAAAAGGTTTTCTTGGGAAAATAATAATTTCTGTCTATGTTGACGCTACTCTATGATTCATATGTGTATGCTCAAGCGAGTTTGACGAGCTCATCAGGCGAATAGTAGCCGTTCTGAAGTGTTGCCTCACTTCTGTACGGTAACGGTAGTCAATGCTCTGACACTGCTCTGGGTCGTACCTAGTATACTAAATAGCCGTGTGAAGAAAACGCAGCGGGGCCTGGGCCCGTATCCAAATCACTTTAGCCAGTCGGATAAACGTGCATTAATGGATATATAAGAGTGTTCCAGAGAATCTGTTATTCAATGAAAGGATATCTGCGGATGTACGAATCCACCCGTTTCACCGCAGGATATCTTTATCCGGTTGATTTCCGCTGAGTTACAATCCATGATGTGCTCCATCTCCACCTTGCGTTGTTTCTCGTCGAGACGCCGCACTTGCGCCAAGAAATGAACACATGGATGGATGAGTTATATTGGATAGCAAAGTGGATAAAAACCACTGGGAACGGCTATATACCCGCAGCGTTTTCCTTCCCACGGTCAAGTGTATTGGATATGGCTTCTGGATGCATTAACCAGGATAAAATTGTGAGAAAGTGTTGAAGATGGGCGAATTTGTGTGGTGTTGGCCCTGGGTAATCCCAATGCGGCCCCGGTTATGCATCAGTCTCCTCGGGATTTATCCATCCTGATATCCAGTATAATCTATCCATCCATGTCTATTCCTTTACGCAAATACGCTGCATTGATGGGGAATAACGAGAATTGATGATGCGAAAGACAACTGACTTTCATCAGTAGGATATAAATCGGATAAAGATGTCCAGCTGTGAAACTAATTACATACATGACATACATGATTACATTTATACGCGGATAAGGGTCTATTGGATAGCAAAATACCCAAACCACACTAAAATATCCGTTAGAGCGCATTTATCCAACTGGGCAAAGTGTACTTGATACGGGACCTGTTCCATCTCCCGAAGCGTTGGGTTTCTGGATTCCTCGATGGTCACGATCACTACCACTATTTCGCCTATGGTTTATTCCATTGCGGAAGATAGTTGGAAAGACGCCAGAGAAAAAAAATCATGACAAGCGCATGAATTGTAAGAGGTGATGAGAAAGGCAAGCAATACACAAGAATACTAAAACAGAGTACTACTAATACTACTGTCGACTTCATGTCGTCTCTTCCTTTAAATGATATACAGTAATGGTACTGCAACCGTACCGAAGTGATTATACAGTATAGAATAGGGTTCAATACAAGATAGCCATGCTCACCGCTCATACAACTTTTCAGATCCTTTCGCTTCGGCATGTAATAGGTATAGCCGAGAAGGGGCTTCACCGCAGCTGTAGGCCCTTCAGTCGTGTTGAACATCTCGCATGTGGAGACTGAGCCGGCATAGTTGAGTGAGAGACAACTATCCTCGCTGAAAAATAGATGCTCAAACAGTTAAAAGTAGCCTAAGAAGAGGCGTAGTTTGCTAGGAAAGTATCAGGCTGGTGTAGGGATATTGCTGTTTTTTCCATAATTTTCTTCGCTATAAATTGACGTTTTGGAAATCCTTACTCCCATGGAAATATTCCTCTTTTTGCACTTAATGAGGATGCTAGGTGCTTACTTTTGTTCTCTACATGCCTTCTGTGTTTCTGATAAATGCTTTTTTTTGGCACACTGATTCATAATCGCAACTCCATGTTCCTGATTGCACCTGATTGTAGGACTCGGGCAATGTTGTCGTCATTCGCACTTCTACCAGTGCTTGGCTTCCCATTAACGGCTTCATTCATAAACGGCTTGCCCTTTACTTCATTCCCCTTTTTTGGCTACGTGATCACACTTGTTTCTTTTCAGCTTACGTCTGCAGGATGACTCTCTTTGTCAGCGATATGTGTTTCAGCTGATGAAGTTAAATCTGTAATGTCAATTCATCTTTCTATTTTTGTGCTGTCGCCTATCTTATCCTTTATGCACGAATCTCGCTTGTGTTTTTAATTTCACATTAATATTGAACATCTGCATATACACGTACATCTATATTGTCACTCACTTCACGACTTTTGCTCAGTTTGGCCTAGAGTTGTTAATTTACTCTATATGAACCCCTTCGTTATGGATACTACCCAAACGTCTTGCTCTTGTTGAATTCCGAGCTAGTGAGCTCATTACTCAATGTCACTGGCATAGTGTCACTCATTCCAAGTACATTTCTTCCTCCTTTATGCCGCCTCACTCATCTTGTTGGTTCCACAGGGAGTTGGTGTACCTTTGTGCCGAAGTGCCAACAAGTACCAATGATTTCACTAGAATGAGGGCATCTTGGCCAACTGATGCGAGTGGTGGGCGTGGATAACTAATTCTTGGTTTGCGAGACACTTGCGCCAGGGTTCACTGCAGCCTGTTAAACTTAACCCAAACTCTGATGCTTAGATGTTTCCCTGGGTGGAAAGCAGTTTCTATGTTAAGTCTGATGTGTTATTTCGTTTTAGCTCTTCGAAGTTTTACTAGTTTCTGATCCTGGGTTCTGTACGAATTGTCGTAAGTATATTTGGCTCACCCTTGTTGTGGTGTATGAATAAATAAATAAATAAATGGTAAATAAGTAAGTAACTAAATAAATAAATAAATAAAATACCGAGCACATAGCGACAGGCACTCCATTTCGCTCATTCCGGAAGCCTTCTCGATGGGATCAACCCCGGATAGAACGGCATCAGCTTGCATGTAGAAGCACGAGTTCACAAGTCGAGCGTCACTCTGAAGAACAATTGAGTTTTTTTCTTCATTTGTTCCCTTATTCCTTCCTTATTGATGTATTGTAGTTACACTGCAAAGTCATTCAACAACAGGTGACATTGGTTTTTTTTTTCAAATTTGAGATTTGGATAGTTCTTTAGGTTGGAATGCGGTCAAAAAGCTCGTAATTGAACTTTAGACACATTCAGTGGTTCGCCTTTGGTGTTAATTGCTGTTGTGGCTATCTCCTGGTTTTCTACTGAAGTTTCGGCTTACTTAGTATCTAACGAGTTTATTTTGCATAGATTCGAGCGCTCAAAGCAAGCATTGGCTCGAATCCTCGACCATTTGTCAGAATCCACAGTTGTAAGAAATTTCCTACACAAATGCATTCGGACGAACAGTGAATGACTTATTCATAAATGCTCACCTCAACCGCTAAAATAGATGATCTCGGGTTGGAACGAATCTCTGAAGAATTGGGCACCTCGTTATTTTCCTCGAACAATGGTGCAGCCTTAAATGATCAAGGATATAATTGGTGTCAGGAATATTTCCCTCGAATAGGAAAGAGTCTCACGTGGTTCAGCGGTCTCACTAGAGAATCCATGAGCGCTATTTGGTTTCCTGAAAAAGGTTCGGTTCGAGTGCTCCATACATCATTTCACTATGCACAAAACCATAACTGATCTGCTCATTGAGATGAGCTAAACTGTCAAGTACACAGGAATACACTGCGTGAACAAAGTGGTCGGCAAAGTTATGATTTTTCTGACGAAAATTAGTTGTTTCAGTTTTTCTTGAATTCCAAGAAGTTTAATTTACAGTCCATCGGTCCTAAAATCCGTGTCCCAGGTCTAACAAGCTCCCTGGAATGAACTTGTAGAAGACGCTCTCCATAGATCTCATGATCGTCTCGCACTTCCGACCGATTACATCTTACAGGCGAACGGATGCCTTTTATGCTCGGCTGCGCGATATTCTTCAGAACTGGCCCCGCACTCTTTTCAATGGATTCAGTCGTGAAACTGCTGGGGATGACCAATCGGCGATCAAGCACTTCCGCTCACACTGGCCACACCCACATTGTTGGAGGTGTTGGGCGGTTTGAAACAGTAGAATTTGTTCATAAAACCTATGAAAAAAAGCATCAGCAGAGGCATCTTTGTTCAGTCCAGGAAGGTAGAGTCCATATAAGTCTACATAAGTCACGCGAACAGAGCTTCGGAAACAGAGCAGGTATGATCAATGATGGAGTGAATCCTTCATCTCGCCTTGGTTCAGCCTACAAGTGCTCCAAGAGTTAGTGAACGGAGAGGGTGATTTCAGTGGTGTAGCACAGAGTTACGTATATCATTGTGATAAACGTTGAGGCAAGGAAACAATGACAGATACAACTCACGCTTATCGATGTTACCGTTCTGGACGTCATTTGTAACCTCGCCATGTGGCATCGTTCCGTGGACAACCGATCCGGGCCGCACTATCAGGTCCACACCGTGCAGGAGCTTGTTTGCGAGCTCGACAGTTATCTATAAGGCATAAGTAAGGGGGCATGATATCCAGGAACAACAGAAAATTTAGAAAATGCTATGCTGTGAATCAGGAGGATCACTCCCACCATTTTCCCTCCAATGTCCGTGCTTCTTCTCTCAAAAACACGACCGCCTTTTTTCATCATTTCCACGGTCGATGGTGGCTCGGGGTCGAATAGTGTGGTCTAAACATACGTGGCTATTCGAGAGTGAAAGCGAGCAATTAAATAGAAATTCCAGAGTCATTCGCGAACTTTTCCAAGGGTCGCTTCCACCGAATTCTGGGAATCGTGCGTTTTCGTTCCCTTCTGGACAAATCTTCTTCTGGATCTGCGCTTCTTCATTTGGGACAACTCCATTTCGACAGCAAAGCGAGGATCCTGGAAGAGTCAGGTGATGATAGCAATCTCCAATTCTGGCAACAAACATTTCCCGTGTGAAAGCGGTAAGGTGCTGCTCAGGATCTGCGCCGTTTAAAAGTAAAAAATTTTGCTATTTCCACATTTTAACGGGAAATTCCTATTAGTGAAGGTAGGATTTTTGCAGCGACCTCGTGCATCGGTGAAATTACCCGGGGTAAACGTGTCAACTACGCACTAATTTACCCATTGTCAGCATGAGCGTAACACGTCTACCCTGCACTAGTAGGCATGTGAACTTTACGACCAACTTTACCCCTTGCTCTGGGGGTATGGATGCCTAAACAGGGTAAACATTGAGTGTAAGCGTGATTACCACGGGTAAACCCAATGATGAATGCCACTCCTGGGTAATCTCATAGATGCATCAAGGCCCAGGGCCTAGGCCCACATTTCAAAGATAGAAATCCAGAGCTAACAAGGTGTGTACTTTAAAAAAACTGGCTTCATTAAGAAACAGGCCTTAGCTTACGAACAAGTGTACCCAAAATACTTTGCCTACTTCTATTTACTTACCTATTTGTTTACTTGTCTGTATTTATTTACAAATGCACAGTTCAAATAATAAGAATTAACATGTTGAGCGGTAGGTATAAATTGCAAAATTCATGAGGCGTTCCCCTAACTTTTCTGCTCGAGAAAGGGTGCGACGCTAGTGGCCTGCGGGTATAACGAGCGAGCGAGCGGACCTAAGCGACTCCTAGCGAGCCACGGCGAATAAACAGAGCGTCTAGAATACCAAACCGCTTGATACCTCTTTCATTTCGGCGAATTCCTTCGTTGATTCGCGTAGTTTGTACTCGTCCTGCATTACGTCCGTATCTTCACGTACATCACCGTCAACCCGATTGTCAACGTAATAGCGAGTGCCAGAGACGACATAACCACCTATAGTGCTTGCTGCTTAATAGACAATTTTTTGGTCCAATTACCCAAGTTTTAGAGTTTCCGTTTCTTTCTGTATTCACTGGTATTCCTATTTGATTTAAAGTTTTGTGGATATCATTATTGGTCACATCCATTTCAAGAACTCGTTCTCACCTCGCTCTCGTGGCACAGCAATCACATCTTGTTGGTGGAATTTCTCCTGAACGAGGGGCAGCTCTCCACTCCTGCCACCCTGGTTCGGCGTGGATACTCGGCTGAAGAAGTCTTCCCCGGACTGCTCGTCTAACCTGCTACCTCGCAAGTCGTCCATTTCTTTTAGGTAAAGGTATCCTTGAAACTGCGACTTGTTGAGGCTGAAATTGTGGATTATACAGTGAGCATACAATAGTTATCGAGTGAGTAGATCAAATCTTACCCAAGTACGGTTTCGTTCTTTTTCTTCGTAGGAATAGTCGGTGGCGGGGTGAACTCCTCTGAAAATGTTAATTTTATGGAAGGACTCCTCTGGAAATGTAAATTTTATGGAAGGAAAGTCAGAAATTTTCACATGAATTTGTTACACAAAGGAACAAAAAAGTAAGATAAATAAAAAACAATGAAAAAAAAAACAAATAAATTAACTAGTATTGAGGGAATTGGGCTGAAAGTTAATGAGTTCAAAAACAGTATGAAAATCCTACAAACACGAGCCGCATGCATCATTTGAATTACCCAGGGTGAATGTGTCAAAATCGTACAAATTTACCTACCGTTGGCACATACGTCAATGCGCTTACCCTGGGTAATCTCAGTGACACACTCAGCACCTGGTCTTTCAAGAACTTGCAGCATTTGTAAGGTAAGGTTTATTCACCGTAAGGTTTATTTTTCCTCTCAAAAACAGTATGAAAATCCTACAAACGCGAGATGCATGCATCATTGGAATTACCCATGGTAAGCGTATTGACACCTGCACACTTGCCCATCGTTGATACGGGCGTCAATAAGTTACGCGTTAACCCTATAACCACGGGTAATCTCAATGATGCATCCAGGGCCCAGATGCGATGGGTAGGTTTGGGCTGCGTTGACAGTTTAACCCCGGGTAATCTCAACAGTGGATGCTCAGGGCCCAGGCCCTCTCGGTAAACATATTAACACCCTCATATTTGCGCATCGTAGACACAAGCGTCTATACGTTACCCGTTAACTCGATAACCATGGGTAACCTCAATGATGCATCCGGGGCCTGGATAGAATGGGTAGAATCGCGGTGCCTTGACAGTTTCAAGACAGTTTCACCCTGGGTAATCTCAATAATGCATGCTCAGGGCCCAGGCCCTCTGGGTAAACGTATTGACACCCTCATATTTGCGCATCGTAGACATGAGCGTCTATACGTTACCGTTAACTCGATAACCATGGGTAACCTCAATGATGCATCCAGGGTCTGGATGGAATGAGTAGAATTGGGGTGCGTTGAAAGTTTCAGGACAGTTTCACCCTGGGTAATCTCCGCAAACCATTCGGCTCCAGGCCCAGCCCGAAAATACTCCTCTACGGGAGTGGATGGGGGTCTCTGATCAGGTAGATAGCTCTATCTGGATAATAAATTCATAGAAAGATCCATCACTCTAGCAATTACAAGACTTCTACCTGTGGACGTGAAATTAGAGCGTTGAGCTTCAGTGGAACGAGTTGTCTCCGATGTTAGGCCAGAAGCTATTGTGGATTGACTCGCTTGTTCGGGTGTGAAAGGGCTTGCGAAGCCATCCGCATCACTAAATGAGAAGGTGAAGGCATGAGGAAATACAGTGAATTCCAAAGAGACAGTAGACGAAGGGCGGGAACGCGACGCGGGCACTCTGGCTGTCTGCTGCACCTCCCGAGGCAGCGGGAAATCACGGCGTATCGATTTCCCTCCGTGTCTCTGCCTAGCAGGTCCGCTGTCTCTGTGCAGCAGACAACCAGAGTGGCCGCGCCGCGGCCCCGCCCCCTTGTCTGCGGCCGTTTGGAGTTCACTGTAAGAAATATCTCGTTGGACTATAATAATGAGGACGATGGGGTATAACCTCGTGGCGTTCAGGATAACAAGTTGCGGGCGCTCTCGGCTGGGGAGTATCTCGACCTGCAAAGGGAGTGCCTGTCAATGTTACTTTATGTATTGCTTGATCGACTGAATGTATTGTTTATTTATTTAATAATAATAACTTAATAACTTATTTGTTTATCTACTCATGTATATATTTAAATATTTGCTTATTCATTCATCTACATTCATGATATACATGATTAACAAACTACTAAAACCGTGTTAGTAACTTGTACTGGTTTACGGCCACAACTGCAAGAAAAACAAGATGTACATACAATTATAATCAAGTAAAGTAAGCCAGTAAAGAACGCATTTTTGTAACGAATCGAAGCCACACGCTCACCTTCTCCAGTCGAGCAGGAATGGTAACTTCCGTGTCGACGCTCTCAAGTGATCTGAGAAGCGATTCTGTGACAGCAAAAGGCTCACCATCAACATTCTGCAACAAAATTTCTATGCATTTATAATACGTTATTTATTTATTTATTTACTTATTTATTTACTTATTTATTTATTTATTTATTTAACTATCTATTCGTTCATTCGCTCATTCATTCATCCATTCGTTCGTTTATTCATTCATTCATTCATTCATTCATTCATTCATTCATTCACTCATCCACTCATTTATTTATTTATTTATTTATTTATTTATTTATTTATTTATTCATTCTCGTTACTCCCTCTACATATGAGGTGTTCATGAAATTAGCAATAGCTTCATACATCGCTGAGATAATCTGACAGCTCACCTCTTCCGCAACATCCGAATCAGATGCATCCGACGCGTCCGTCGACGACAATGATCGTCCGGTCGGCTAAAACATACGTTTCGTAGGGGTCAACAGGGAAGGAAAGCGAAAACACACCAATCTTCGGATATCGTTGTCCGCGATTTCGACTTCCTGGAAAAACGTCTCGTTGACTCGTTCGTAGTCATTGTCGAAGTTGTTGTCGGTCGGCTTATAGTTGGTTTTGTTTATGTTCTTTGTGAAAATCTGAAATGACTTGGTTCCACTGAATAATACGTGAAAATAAAGATAGCATGGAAAAATAAAGAAAGAACAGGAAAAGTTGGAGGGAAAACCTTGCAGAGTGAATTTCATTTAGGTACTCCAAATATGAGAATCCTTACTCTTCAAGGATTTCCTGAGAATTTTCGGAAACGAACGGAAAACAGGCAAGTAGTCAGGTGAACAGGTGCGAATGAATAAAAAAAAGTGTTGTATTCGCACAAAAAGAGAACAGGATAGAAAGAATAGAATTTCTTACCTTCAGAGGATGCCGCCTCTGGGAGTTGCCTTCATCCCTAAAAAACTTAGTTTTAACATTCTTACACACGGAAACATTGAGGAAAAAGTGTGGGTTCACCTTCTTTCTCCTATGTCCCCACTGAACATGGCAAGATTCCGTAGCAATGGATTTGAGCGAAGCAGTTGCTCAACAGTTTGTTGGTCTTTTCCCATAGGATCTGAAAAGATGATGGAAATCGTTACCAAAGGCGTCAAAGGGAGAAAATCACTTTTCTCGGCCACTTTGGGCAAATTTAACTTTCTAGACAGCTCTAGCGCTTTCTCATGCAAAGGCAACAGTATTCCCCAAAACAGTACAATGAACAGTGGAAGGAGTTCCGTAAAAAAAGTTTTTCCGCGGTTTGTATAACCAAAATGTTTGTTATACCCAGTGGATAAGTGAGAAAAGTCTTGCTGCGCCAATAGGGAAGCAAAAAATGGAATTTCATTCTTAATCATCTAACGCTCGAATCTCAGCCGAGAACTGGTCCTCTTTATGTCTTTCAGACGTTTTGATATTGGAAGTGGTCCGCCATTTAAAGGTTGATAGAGATTTTCTATGAATTTAATTGGCAAAATGTGGAGAGTAAATAGGAAAGTATGTGTGTATCATCCCTATATAAATCGGCGCGTTTTTATTTATTTATTTATTTATTTATTTGTTTGTTTGTTTATCTATTTATTTCAATACAATCAAGGGTGCTCCGAAAAAGATAAAAAACATCAATAGGACTAGGGAATTGAAATCAGTAATCTGCCTTCTCCTCTCGACTTTTTATGAACTTTTATCTTCATAGGGATACTCGTGACTCATGGTGCATCATAAGGCCGCTCTCCTACTACGGAAAGTAAAACGTCCCCTACCGAGATCCTTTCCCCATGATCTGAACGCACTATACAAGTCTAAGCATACCAAGGCTTGGATGACCAACTTAACCCTGGGCGGACGAATCCGTCGGGGACCCTGGGCGGACAAATGGGGGGGACCTTATCAGAACAGCTCCAGAATAATGGAGCCCAGTTCTCGCGAGGTTTTCCCAAACCACTCTAGTTGCTACGTAAAATTCAAGCCACTCATAGTGTACTTAATACTCCATGCCAGTTGCTAGTCTGCGCAAAATGAGATTAACATAAAGCTCACACACTTGGATGAATGATTAGTGAGGACCAGTTCTTGCTATTTTAAGAAACAGTACTTGACTAAAAAAAACAAGAAAATCCAGTTCGCCACTGACTTAAAGTGTAGAATTTCGAAGCTGTTGCTGATTTTGATAGTTTTAGCATTCAAAAAATGTATACAAGAGGCCATACTCACCATCGATTTCTTGCGAAATACAATCGACAGGGATCGTCTTTATTCGGTCGTAGTACTCTAAACATTGGCCATTTTTTCCGCGTCCAGAAATCATGCTCTTTTGGACTACTTGTACATTGGTTGCACTCTCTAGTTCCAAGACTTTCTCCAGTTCTTAGGATGTTGCACTATGGATGAAATTCGCTGAGGCAGAATGAAAATTGCTACAATTTCAGGCGCGCCGCCAGGGAACGATCCCGCGACATGTGGCGAGCGAAAGCAACAGTGCAAACGCGGTGAATTACCCCGCTGAGCGAGTCGTACCTTTCGCCGACTCGGACGCGCTCACTTTCTCGATTACTGCTGTTCGGACCAGTGGCAGGAGGACGAGCAGGATTCGTGGGCTGGATATCATTTTTCTGGAATAGGTAGAGATAGAGCTTGTAAAAACCGCTCGAATGCGGAATAGACGACGTCATAATTGAGATGACACCAGAGAGTACGTTTAAAAGTGGATTTAGTGCAGTTGAGAGAAAGCTGGGTGTCCTCAGGGTCCCATAATTGGCCCATTTATAAGCCCCCACCCACCTTAGTTATCAAATTCCAAAGCTTTCAAGCACAATTATACCATCTGTGACAGGATTCGTGAACGATTCAGGGAAGACAGTGATCTACCTGCCGTGCAAAGTTGGAGTTTCCCCAGTGAAAATGGATACACTTTTTCAGAACAGTTCCTTATGAACATATCTTAGAGGAAACAAAGTATTTCAAGGGTTAACGGGTCATTTTCTGAAAGATGTTCGGTGACGAGTGGAGTCCCGCAGGGTGGCGTCTTGTCACCTATGCTTTTTATTATATACACTTGCGAGATTCCTAGCCTAGTCAGTCGATACAATGTCTCCTGAAAAATGTTTGCTGATGACATTAAAATATATAAAACTATCAGATGCAGGCTGCAGTGATGACTATGTTGCTCTTCAGTGCGATTGCTTGCTGGTCACTCACATGGAAGCTTCCTTTATCCAGCCCGAAAACCAAACTATTCCATCTGGGTCAATCAAGAGCAAGGAATGTTTATTACCTTGGTGAAAGACTGTTAGACAGCACTGATACTGTCTGTGACTTAGGGTTTTCTTTGAATGCGAAACTCACTTTTGATGGTCATTGCAACATAATTGCAACGACAGCAGATAGAACCGTACATAATATCTTCAAATCCTTCACTACAAATTCATCGACTCATCTATTGCTGGCATATGAATCTTATGTACGTCCCATTCTTCAATATGGTACTACAGTGTTTAGTCCTAGATCCAAACGCTCCATTACAAGACTTGAAGCTGTTCAAAGTAGTTGTACTAGAAAACTGTGGATAAGGCTGCATGGGTATGACTACATATGCTAACATCCCTCCGGCTTCTGCTCGAAACTCCATGTACAAAAATCCTTCCCTTGCTACTCGTAGGAAAAAATATGACCTTATAGTGGTCTACAAAATCATCTGTGGTGAAGTGAACCTCCCTATAGACAACTTCTATGCTGTATCCTCCTTTTGTACCAGAGGTGGTCCATTTAAAATTACGTTCCCTACTGCAAGAAGTTCCTTGCGATCGTCTTTTTTCACACGAAGGGCTGGGTCTGATATTCTAAGACATTCTAAGAGATGTACCTTGCCATGTTCCCTAACCCAGTTCAAAAGAGTGGTAGACAAGTTTCTCAAAGTATCGGCTTGTTAGTTCATCGCTCCTGAGTTTTCATAACTGCTGTTGTTTTTCTACCTCTATTTGTTTATTGCAGATCTGATTTGCTTATTTGAGTTGTATTAGTGTTCTACATTCATTCTTTGTGACTTGTTCACTTAGCATGGAATTTTCACGTACAAATAAATAAAGAAAAATTTTGCATTCAACCGGGGAAACTCGTCCACTTTAGATGAGCGGAAAGTTTGGACCTTTTTGGAAACGTTCATGAATTGTGCCACTGTTCTCATTTTGAAAGGGGTAAGTCGAGGAGTTAAAACAGGAGAATGGGAAGACAGCGTGAATGAGCCAGTGGCAGGACAGGACAGTGGCCACGCCCACTTTCTCTCACACAGCGAATCACACCGGAAGGGTTTCGGAAGACAAGAGATGCAAACGCAGTATGCCAATTTAAATCGTACTACAAACGGAAACACGTTAACGGAAAAGCATGAAAAATGGAAAATTGCAGTGGCTATTAATCTAGAAAGAGAAAGTAAAAGTTAAAATCCAGTGGTAAGAGTTTCAAAATTTTTCCGATCATGATCTAGAGAAGGATTGCTATTACAAGTGCGAAATCGCATCTTAGCTGTACAGCTAAGCATTCACCGCCGGGAATTGAATGAAGAATAGCCCAGACTGCAACAATTACCGAGGACCGGATGAGCCAGTACTAGGCAACTCGTCACCAGCTCCTCTCAAACCTGTATAGAAACTTGCAAATGAGAATTGCAACTGGTAATTATTCTGGGGTAAAAACTTTCAAGCTGGTCACCAGTGAAAGCTGGAACTAGTAAGAAGGCTCAGCAGTTCAGAAGAAATTGAAACCTGTTCATAGATGACCACTGATTCACTGGTTTGTCATACGAGATGTAAAATAAGTTTTGGAAGATGGAGCCAGCAGCCAAATTTGAATGAAGTATAGCAAATTTCACCGGGTACTACTGTTGGGAGGATAGCAAAGGGAAAAAGAACGCGGAAAGTGTGCTCGGATACAAATATCGTATCTATGCCAGTAATCCGATTTTTCCACTAGTACGGGTAGGCCACGAAAATTCACTGGTGACGATAATATGCAGTTATGAGGCAGAAATAGGTGGATAAATTGTATAGCTGCAATTGTGTCAGCTATAATTTCACGCTATCTGATCAGCGTTATGGGAAATTGAAACGGGTGAAAAGTAGATGGCAATCGTTGTGACTGATTTTGGAACGGATAAATAAGAAAAAAATGATAATAAGAAAAAACCTTAATCTCTTGATAAAAATCTTGATAAATAAGAAAAAATAGTGATAAAGGAATAATAAATGATGATAAATTGGCACAATATTACTAGGATAGGATAATTCCCGAGAAAAACATCCCTGACACCGTTGAAGGGCCATTTATTGGATTTAGCCGACCACAAAACGAGTTCGACTTCATCTACGCTTCTAAGTCTGCTTTTTCCCCCGAGCCAGAATGAGCATAATTAAGCTGCAAAATCCCGTCTTCGCACAATTCACAGCTTTACGCAATAGCGGCTTCAATACCTAGTGCCTTGGCTACAAAAACTACAGTAGTCGGCTTCAAAAATAGTGATTTCATGTACTGGACGTAGGTACAGTGCCACATGTTTGAACAACGCCTGATCATATTCTTCATCATGTTGGATATTTGCCAAGTCTACAAATAATCCTACAATCTTTACTGTGCTTCCGGCCTTGGACCGAGAATAACTTATTACAGTAAGAATTCGAAAAATATTCAAGCTCTTCAGGGCTGGGATACATCACCGGAGGGATTACCTATGTGTATCAGATGGATATATACAACGTCATGTCTGGGTAAACACGGTTGGTGAGAGGCAAGGGAAGGATTTGGGTACGTTATCACGTTTATCATGGCGAACCGCAATTACGAGCTTAGACCTGGGACCACATGCATCACTGAGATTACCCAGGGTAAACGAGCTAACCTCACACGAACTTACCTATCGTTAATGCTGACGTTGTCAAGTTTACCCTAGCAGTGGCGGACGCAGGACGTGCCCCCCCCCCCTAAACCCCCCCGCCCGAGAGTGTGTCTCCAAATTTTTGAAATTACTTTACAATGCATATAAAAATCTTGTATTAGTTTATTTTTATTTGTTTAATTTTATTATTATTTTTGAAATATTGATTATTTATTATTTATTGTTAAAATTAATATTTTTATTAATCTTATTT
>JARK01001346.1:2829792-2878991 GCA_000688135.1 Ancylostoma ceylanicum | reverse complement strand
CCCCCCCCCCCTCCTGCTTCCACCACTGCTGTAGACTCATATCCTTGGCGTTCTCTACACTGCTGCCCGCCAGCACAATCCCCTTCTATTGATGATCTCGTATCTCGGCGTTTTCCGCAGTACTGCGCGCTGGCACACCATTCTCACCCGGAGACAGATTTTCTGGCGTTTTCAACACCATTGAGTCCCTGCACACCATCGGTGCATCCGCACTCTTTCTAAATCTTGAGCGCATTGAAGGGAGTATTCAGAAAAGTGATGGTGTCCAAACGGGAGGGCTGCTTGGACACCACTACTACTTATCGTCCATGGTGCTGCGGAACTCCTCGCGCGGCCACCTACGTCGTGTAGATGACGTGGGCTGCACAGCCCTGCTGCGACCCAGCATGTGTGGGCAGCACAACACCGCCGCGATTTGTAAAAGAGGAAAAAATCTGCATCTATGGTATGAGTGAGGAGGTGAACAGAGATGCGCTAATAGAGTAAGTTCTCCCTGTCTACGCCTATATGTGTAAGACTTTTTATTCAGGATACTCTCGAAATATATATGGTTACTTTAGTGGGTTATATTGTTTTATCCGCGATAATGTCTCGAGGACTGCAGCTGACCAAGCGCAACACTCCTCCTGCTCGCTTGAGGTTAGTACTGTTTTGCTGTAAAAAAAACCGTATGTACTACTGTATATATCTCTTAGCTACCCTCGAATCAATATCAGGGATGTGCGTAACAAAAAATCTGATTTTCGTAGATCGTAAATTGTAAATTTTCCAAAATCGTCGTAAATCGTAAATCGTAAATCGTAACTGAGGGTCTGAGAATTCCTGATAAAAGCAAGAAATTTCCAGCTCTTCTGCTAACAAGTTCATCATGAAAATGCTTCTAGGCGTCTACTGCAAAATAGCTCCTTCCACAGCTCTCCTAAATCATTCTTAGAGTAATAACATTATGATGAAGAGAAGTTTTCCCCATGTCTTATGCGGCTATCTAGGTCTATGAAAAGCATTACCATTCTCTGCTGTGCGCTTTCTCTTTGATGTGTTCATTGTTCCTGGAGTAAAAAATGTAAATGGTCTTGTCTGCTTCCGTGACAGCTAAGCAATCCATTCGTTCAGCGTAGGTGAATTGGTACCATAGGTGTTAGGGGATGAAGCGCTGACCTGGTGTGCCCGAGTAAGTCAGTGTGCGGGAGATATACGCAATCAATGTCTCTGCAACTACCAGATGAAGTCGAATGTGGGGTGAATCGCGGAGAAGGAATATTTCTTGCATTTTATGATCCTCGTTCATTGGCATTATCGACTGGTTCATAAGAGCCCGGTCAGGAAAAAAAGTGTATCATCATGCATCTGAAGTCAGAAAAAGAACAAAGCGGAGCTTACTGGCGGAGGTTCGGTGAACAGCTGGTATCCCTTGCGATAGTTTAGCATCGTACGGAAAACAGAGTTAAAAATGTGGCTACTGATGTTTTTATAACGTTTTTTGTCACCCTTCAATCTACGGTTACAGCAAATCTTCTCTATAAGAGCCTTGAAGATGAATTTTATACGAGCGATTGCCTCTAAATAGTCAAAAACGTGAGCAGAAATGTTCGAATTCGCTCTTTATTCAGGTGCGAAATGCCAACAGAGACAAGTCACGCATATTCGCTCCCTTGGCACAGGCGCCATGGCGAGATTACTCCCTTGTCGCTATTTACGACTTTGTTACGAAATTTGGGCCATTTTTCGTAAATCGTAAATCGTAAAAAAATCGCAAAAAATGGCTGTAAATCGTAATTACGCACATCCCTGATCAATATTTGGTTCGATACCAGGTGGGTAGTGTTTACATTGCGTACATATCTTTGAAAGGATGCTGGATAATATTTTGTTCCTCGTGTTCACCTTGTTGTCTCGTCTATGTGACATACGTTTCCTACCAGACACATTGCACCGTCTTTGTTTGATTTCGAAGCTAGATACGTTTGGTAGCTAGAGTTGAAATGTTAGTTCGATTATAATGGCAGCCATTTTGTCAGATAATGTTTAAAAGGGAAGAACCCACGGGCAGCCGCCTTCCACATCTTTATAGGTATCAATTTTTGCCCAGAATGTTCGTTTCTGGCACGATCGATTGTTTAGTTACTCTTATCAAAACAAAATGCGGAAGTTAGTACCATTTGATGTCAAACTGTTCGTATTCGTGTAATCGTAGAAAAACCACACACATATATAAGCATGTGTTGAAAAGTCTTTCAACAACATTCATCAGTCACTGAACAAGCTTGTCATTCAGAATATCCTGCTACTTTCTCGTCTGTCAAGTAACCTATGCTTTCCTTTCCTGTAAAGCCGCTCCTCCAATTTCTTAAGAGCGTAACGAATCAGTAATTCACTAGCATTAGCAGTGTCAAAGCATGTGCTGATAGTTGCTAAACAGCGTTAATTCCAAATAATATCATTGGTCCGTTTTAACAGGGAAAACACTCCATTTGTCCAGTCCCCCATAAACTAGTACGATCCGCCGCGTCACGGAACACGGGATGTTTGCCACAACCTATAGAGAATGCTTACTGCCCTTTCACTCTTTGCGGCGGCTTGTGATGTGCCGTAAGGGTCTCCGCTGTTGTGGTTCTCTGTAGCTGGCTGGAGAGTTCACTCGAGAGAAACTGTGGAAGAATGAACACAAAGAAACAACATAAAATAGACTCTCTATCCATGCAGTTTTGGATAATGAATCAGATGTCACAGTTTTCCGCCTTTGCCTCGTATTATCCACTTTCCAACGGTCGTATATCGTTCTTGTTAGGAAAAATGCAGTCATGGAAAAAACTTTCTATGTTGATCTCCGCCTTTTTACACAGCTTACAAACGCGAACGCCAGCGTTTTGAATTGTTAATAGCTGAACCAGAAGCGAATGTTCCTTGCTTTGGTTCCCTGCATGATGCAAAACCTGTTCACAGCCCTAGGAAGAACACTAACTCAGACAATGGAGCGGGCTGACAGCGGTACCGAAATTTGGCTGACCGTAGCCAACTCCGCGGTCCGCCAAATAATTGAGTGCGGTCGGCCAAATATCAGTGTGCGGTCAGCCCGCAATAGCTCCGCGGTCAGCTCGCTGCTAAAATGGTGTCGTGGGGTGCCTGCAACGTCGGTAATGCTTTCTGAAGCTAATGAATGATATTTAATCTATCGAAATCAATATCAGACACATTGCCCCACCTTTTTCTAAATTGTATAATAAAAGGAGTGACGCGGATAATCACGTGCGACATTGCCACAATTCAATCCGTATTTTTCGGGCTACGTTCCTAGATAGTGGAATGTTCACTCAAAAATAACCGCCTACAAAATATGTACTTGTACTTGAGACCAGTGCGAACGCTCTCTGAGCGAGAGCTTCGTTCGAAAAATGTACGAGTATCAAGGGCCAGAAGTTTGGCTGACCGCGGACAGTACCGCGATCAGTCAAACTTTGAGTTAAGGTACGAGGTCCGCCAAATTTTATTGCGCGGTCAGCCCGCAAGCCGCATTCCGGTACCGCGGTCAGTCCGCAAACTCCATCTTGGTACCGCGGTCAGCTTGTCCCATTGTCTGAGAAGGGTGGGGGAGGATGTCTGACCATTCGTAACGTCATGCATATTGTCACATTCAATTTGCAGTGCTGTCGTCAAATCCGTTTTTGTTATCCGCTAGGGTCTTCGTGAAGAGCTACGTCGCATGATTCCACCTTGCCCACATGCGGTCAAATTTGGCTTTTGGTCTGCACTCTGCTAAAAATATCAACAAAACAATTCCAAATTAACCACTTGACTGGAATTAATTGAAACTCTTGAAACCCTTTAGTATTGAATAGTTTCACGCGATCGTTTAGCAGGATATTTCCCGCAGGGCAAGTTTTGCTGCTTTGCAGAAGCCGGAATCATGCCTCTTCACGGAGAACTACACAGCAGAAAAGGAGAACGGATTTGAGACCAGCACCACAGACGTTTCACATCCCTCCTGTGATCCACCACCATCCTCTCAGAGCCTCCACTTTTCGTGATCAGCGCTTATTTTTGAGATTTACATCTCTTTGGTCATAAATTGTTTTATTTCAGGTTGCTCAGTTTCCTAATTACTATAAAGACTGTGGGCGTTGCCTTACAGACGTTAAATGTCTTCGTGTTTGCTGTAGATGGGCGTGGCCTGTTTTTCGCTCGAGTTTTGGGCGAATTTTTAAGGTCAGTATGATTTTCATTATTCCATCAGAATTAACATTGCGATTATTCACTAAACTGCGTTAATTGATTCGATTTCAAACAGAATATTGGTACAGTACAAGAGTGCAACCATGTTTTTTTACAAGTGGAACGATTTTGATCAAGGTAAAGCGAGTCAACCCCCATATATACGACCTCAACCTTCGCAGCCAGCAGAAAACAACCTCCCCAAGTTTCTAGATATAATTACCCCTCCCCGCCATAACGGTGTTCACTTTCAAAGATGAAAGTAAAAGCGTGGAATTAATAAACGAAGAGTCTTGAAAACAGGAGGATTGGTCACTGCAAGAATGTTGAAAACTGAAGAAGTTGGAAATTTTTTATTTGCTCCTCTTGAAAAAATTCCGAAACAACGCTGTCAATTAGGAATGCTTGAAATAAGTACTTTTTCTAGGATCGCTGGTATCGAGTTGTTATGGCTGTTACTGTTACTGCTGTCACGTGGTTGGGGACTCTATCCATGGGCATCTGTACCTTCACGTTCATGTATAATTCTATGGGCCATTCTCGCTTCAGCTCACTTTATTCTATTTATTTGTAATTTTGTGAGTTATGTTCATCACAGCTTCGTTTTTTTTTTCAGAATAATCATTGTTCACTAAGATGTTATGATATAGTGGATTCCCTTTACTAAACATCTTGTTGGAGCTGGTATCCCTCTTTTAAAATGATTTATACAGGAGTGGGGGGGGGGGGGTGGCNGTGTGTTTGTATGTGTGTATGTTCCGAATAGAAATCGCGGAGAGTGAACCAATCCGGACCAAATTTTGTATGCAGGTCCTCCATGGACAGGCGGAGGTCATAGGCTACTTTCCGCCGGGAACTATTGATTGATTTATCGATTATATCGATTTTATTGATTTTTCGCTACTTTTGCTCAGGGATCGGTGGGGACATGTCTACTGGGGTTCTTCAGTACGCTGAGCACGAATATGACAACCGTTTTGGGTGATGGTATCGATTCATTGATTTTATCGATTTTTTTCCACTTTCGCTCGGGGGCGGGCAAGGACATGTCTGCTGGGGTTCTCCAATGTGCTGAGCAAGAATATGACGACTCTCTTCACGAAGTTATCAATAAATTGGTTTTATCGACTTTTCTCACTTTCGAGGGGGTGGTCACCGAAATGATGATTACTTCAAATCGATGTACATATTTGTACCCTGATTATCCGCATGAGCGTGAAAAGGCCGGGGTAGTAAAACCCCCGAGCGAAGCCGGGTATGCCGTCTAGTATATATATATATATACTTTAGAATGCTCTGAAGACAACTTTTGTTATGGATAAAGTTAAAATTTCCGAGATTTTGTCAGTAGTACTCGGAACTTCAGTTACAATTTACGGTGGTGCTGGGAAGTTTTACGAAGTTCAAACTTTTTTTGTTACGCACATGGTGTGGATGTTGCATAAAAGAGTAATGAGAATATCGGCAGCAACAGCGAAGAAAACGGCTCCACACGGGCAAATTTTGTAATAACAATTGTGAAGGAAATTTCTGCATGCAACGCTGTTCCGGGTATCTTGACTAATTCCTTCTGATCAAGAAATATTCTATGAGAATAAGCAAAGAAGACGTCTCTGGCTGGGAAGTATGTTCCTTTCGAAAACATCCCGGCAAAAGGGCCTGATTCATCACATCATTTTTAATACTATAAAAGATAACTTAAGTAACAATCTATTCCATTTTTTATTTCATTTTTCCTCCTTGAAAACCAAAGTGGCAATGTTTTGAGAAGTTTTCATCACGCGACCAAAAATGGTGAACTGATCAATCGCGACCGTTTTTGTCTGCTCAAATAGAGGAGGTGCAGCTGCCTTCTTGACGCTGGAATTTTCCCCAAACATTGCCCGGAATAGTTATTTGGGTGGCATTCCGAATAGTGTCTCATGCCCATTTTGAATCGAAAAAATTTTGTTTCGTAGAGCTACGAAGACACTATTTCTTATAGAAAGTTTCAGGGGAATGTAAAATGCGCATTATAATATTCGAAATATGCCATGCATTCTATTGTATTCGGAGAACACAATAACGAATAATATTAGGTTGTCGGGAAATGATTGAGACACTCCAGATTTTTATCACTTTTCAAACTTTTTCTTTTCAATTAGGAAACTCTCGGGACTTTTTGGGAGCGCAATGTATACCCATCGCCCAGGGCCACCCTTTAGGGGTAGACTTGTCTTCACATGTTAAGAAATCAGGAAACTACAGGTCGAAGAATCCATCAGTCAATGCTCGAAAATCCTCAAAGTTGGCGGAGTGTTGCTTGGCCAAGGAGTGCCTAAGCGACCGAACAAGGTGTTAGTTGGAGAGTGCAAGATTGGGCGAGGGTATCGAGTATAGCAGCGCAGTCCATGCCTGCTCCTCCTGCGAAGGACGAGCCGACAAAGCCATATGAGGGTGATTTTTGTCAACCAAAATGTGCACTTCGACACATCGATGTCTCTTTTCTCCATATTTGCTGGTCATTGCCCCGAATAGATTATTGTAAAAGGAGTTGCTGTCTATAGTGTTGCGTGCAAGCATCTCCGGCGGAGCATGTCTTGCTCCTAAGCTCAGGGGGTCGCATAATTGGTAAATGTCTTTGAGGAGACATATCTATCGAAGCGAAGTGTTAGAACCCACGGTTCATGGTTATATGGCTGATGAGCACCGGGCCAAATACCATGATGGTATAGTCACTTCTCCTGCTCGCACTGGCCCTCAACAGGAGCTCGTAAAAGAAAATCACTTGAATTAGTTGCCCGTGCATTATCGCTCCTAGTTGCACCATGGCGTAACGCTACGCATTGCCATACCCATGGCGTAATTGCTCAGGGACCAGGCTATCATATACTCACATATCCTGGGCCCAAGCCATGTGTGAGAGACGCAAGAGAGAATTTTCTGTGGAGTGTCTCAATCATTTCCCGACAACCTAATACTTCACATGGCTTTGTCATTTCCTTGCTAAATTAAATTGTTCAAGTTTCTGCACTAATCAAAGCGTAAATTAACAAAAACGGCGTCGCGGGTCGAAATACGTAGACATGATATTCGTGGAAATCATGTCAAATAATGCCCTAGTCAACGTTTGAGCAGTAAAGTCCTCTGCGAGATTCATGGGACAGAACAATGGGATAATGTCTTATTTCTCTTTTTTCATGTCATCTTAATACATTTTTTTAGCTTTCGGAGCTCTATACCCGGGCAAGGGCTTGATGGCAGCAAGGATGGCGATTCGGCTGTTGAAAAATTACCTTAGGAGCTCTATCCACATGATCATCTCCTTCGACAGAGTTGTTCTCTTCACTCTGTGGGCTAGCGGGTGACCGCTCCCCCGTAGAACCCTCCTGAAAAAGTTAAATGCTCGCTCAGTTATATCCGCAAAATCCACGACGTGACTACCTTGATGGCCTTAAGTCCAGGCACTTTTTCGTCCATCTTAAGGTAGATCGAGTCCGCATAAGCGTGGAAACAGCATCGAACGAGGGCGTTCGCCGCCTTGTTGTTCGTGCAGATAAAACCATGGCACTCGAGCACCTAAATCGGACCAATTGAACTTGTTTTCGAAGGCCGCACACGAGAACAAATCGTGGATTTATCGGTGCGCAAGATCTGTTGACCGATGCGAGGTGCAACGCTTCGCTAGCACGCAATGCTTCGCTAGCACAACTCTGGACTTGTATCTGATGTAGTCTATCGGGTAGGATAAACGCGCTCTGGCGAATATGTTAGTAGTGTGGTTCAGAGAATCTGCCATCCAACAAGAACATATACATATCCTTGGATATGCAGATCTACTCGTTTAACTGCAAGCTGTCCCCACTCTACCGATTTCCACTTGACAGCCATCCATGATCTGCTTTATGTCCAATTTGTATTGTTTCTAGCCAAAAGACCGCGACTGCGCCAAGAAATGGACACGGAATGGAGGAAACAGTCAATGGGCGGTTATATTGAGGGGAAAGGGAGTTTGGGGAGGGAGGCACTTGCGGAGATAACTGACGTACTTTTGACATGTCGCAAACGTTTTAATCTGCTGAGCGCGGGGATTTCAGATGAAGTAGGGCGAGACTTTAGCGGGAACTCGAGGAAAGGGAACTTCGGAGCTGAAAATTGGATTTCGGTCGGATAACCATCAGGGATGTGTGGAAGTAAAATTTCAAATCCCGGAAAAAGTAAAACGAAAAACGGAAGTGGAAAAATGGCCGTAAAGCGAAGAGCGTAAAACGGAAAACGGAAAATTTTTGATAGCATATGAGATCACCTTTTATTAAAGTGCAATAGAAGTCCGACGTGTATGCGTAAGAATACATATGTTGGGTTATCACTTTTCAAACACCTCGACAGCTTCGTTAGGGGAAGAAGTATTCAAGAATCAGACCGATGCTAGAAATGCCTTCAACGAGTTGATTGCTTCCAAAACGCCGGATTTCCACCACGAGGGTATTTATGATCCTCTGAAATGTTTGGAGAAATGTGTAGTTAATGATGCTTATTTTGCCTGATAAAATTTCGTTTGAGCTGACAAGGGAAGGATATCATATGTCTGTGGATTTTCAATGTGAATCGCATGTCACTATATGGAATCGGGGAAGCTGATTCCAAATATGTTGTTCTCCGGCGCTCAATGGAAGCGAAAAGAGTTATGAACAGTTTTCCGTTGCGCCCCAGGCCATCCGAACGAGCACTTCTCGGACGATATCGACCGTACGGGGGGTGTAGTGATAAGTGGCCTAGTCTATAAGACAAAATATACTGATTCCTTTTCGTATGTCGTCGTCTGTCTGACATCTGATGTCGATATCGTCAGAGCAGCGTTCGTTTGAATGATATGAGCGCAACGGAAAACTGTTCATAACTTCTTTCGTTTTGCCACTGAGCACCGGAGGACAACATATTTAGAATCAGCGTTCCCGATTCCCTGTAGTGACATGCGACTCACATTAAAACCCACAGACATCTGGTATCCTTCCCTCGTGAGTTACGAACACTCGAAGTTAAGCATCAAAAACACAATGTGAGTACGAAATGCGTACGATTCACAGAGTTTCGTGGCGGAACGCGCACAACCTAAGTCGGGGCACTCGTCCCCGCCACGGGCATGTCGGCGACGGCAGTTGCAGTTTCTCTGCAGGTAAACGTTCGCATTTATGATATGCTGAGTCTGTAATTCACCATCCCCACATCAGCTACAAGTCGAGGATTTCGACTGGTGCTGCCTCTAAGTCATACATGACACAGCATAATCGTCTGAAAACCGCATACATAAATTCTCCGAAAGGGTACAGGAGAGAGGTGGAAGAGAAATCAAAGTTGCTTTTGAGTGGGGTCCGAATGTCATGCAAGGCGGTAGGTATAATATGTATAAGTTGACGGACGCAGAAAGAGGGGAAGAGTGCCCCCCCTCCGCCGAGAATGGGTCGCCGAATTTTCGAAATTACTTTGTAAAATAAATAAAAACTTTGTATTAATATATATTTTAGGCGTTTATTTCTATTGCTACTTTTTTAAATAATTTTTTATTAATTACGGAAACAGTTGGTTATAATTGCAATAATTTTATTAATTTTATTTCCCATCGGGGTCTCCAGGACGGCGGAAACCCCGTTTTTTTTTTCCCACGCACTCCCCCCCCCCCCCCCCCCGTACACTCTCTGCGTCCGTCACTGAAGTTGTCTAGAAATGACACGAGTTTAACAGAGCCAAGCAGGCTATGTACTTATGTATTTGGCAAAACGAATTCACTTTCGTAACAGCATGGTATCTTCGTTAATCCTTGATACCGAACTCTTTTCATATGTAAACCTGGGCTAGTCATATGCCGCACGAACAAAAATTTCCACCTCCAAAATTTTGAATGTCTTGGTTGTTTACCAATGGTGCCAACAATTCAAAGAAAGTTGGCAACAGCACTCTCAAGATGTAGTGAGATTAGATGTGTTCCAGCGTTCCAAAAGGATGAGTTGTAGCATGAAATGAGTGTTCGTCTACAACCACCCTCATTTCTGATGATAAAACCCGCACTTTCACTATACCGTCTATCCGAAACGACGAGTCCGCCCAAGTGGTCGAGGCGCCGAGCTGTCAGCACCCCACGTCATCATATCTAATCTGCGTATCACGTTTCATCGTTGTCCTTCTGATATCAACCAATGATCCGGCTGTGACGTGGACTGCTTGGGCGGACTCGTCGTTTCAGATATACTGTGACTGCATACGTTTTCACTATAACGCTGAACCTAGGAGTAAAATCTGTGAGAGCGAAATTTCCACCCCTTACCACTTTTGTGAATGTGCTCAAATCTGAAGTGTTATCGGCAAAAAAAAGTGTCCCATGCTTCTTCGTTTGGGCAAAAACCTGCTGCTATGTGCAATAAAAATAGAAACTCCAGTTTTCAATCGGACGTGACCAAGTGGTGTCCCCTGTACGAAGCTTACCTTTACTGTTGGAGTGTATCACCGCACAAGATATTACTGTCTCATTATGAGGATGTCACTAGCGAAAGTCACTAGCACTAGCGAAATGTTCACGAACAAGGTTTCATCTTCAAAAGCTCTCCGGAATCATGACAACGCCGACTGCAGCAGTAGTTATGGTCGTCAGAGTCTGATCCGATTGGAGCGCGAAGATACGTACGATCCTCGTTGGAATCCAACGCGTCAGCTTCCGACGAGCATCGATCATGCGCGAGTTAGTATGAGCACAGCAATACTAAACACGTCCATGGCAACGAAAACGGCCACTAGACTACAAGGAAACCCTAGAAATAGACGAATACAATTAGACGACGGCGAAGGAAGAACAAGCTGACGTAAAGGACCACCCACGTTATCGAAGTTAGCAACAATTTGGAGATGGAGTGCGGCAGAAACAGAAATTTGTAAACTGGAGCCTCCGAAAAATTATTTACTATTTATGGGAGGAGGAGGATTACTAGGAGGTTACAACTGACATTCTGTGGGGCATGTGATAGTGCAGTAGATGTAGTACAGGTGCATGAAAAATGGATGGAAATTTATGCGCTCTGTAGGAGAATTATGCTCACGACAGGCTGAGCTAGGACTTAGCTTATCCTGAATAAGCTGGCCACTTCACCGAGCATACAATTTCTTCCTTCACATAAGCTTTGCCCCATTTTTCAAAAAGTTATTGTGGGCACGTAAGCGCTTCTTCACCACAAATTTGGTGTCGATCCATGAAGACTTGACTTAGGTACGGCCTTGCAGCTCTACAATCATGCACTAAATAGGAAGCGCGCTTTTCCAATGCTCCTTCATGATCCTGCGCCTACAGCCATGCACGCATATTCAAAACGAACGAACGAAATATGAAAACAGTGAATTTGTTACATAACACCAGACCGCTCACCTCAATTACTCATTTCTCTATTATACTGCTGCCAACACAAAGATTCACGCAAATTGTTGCTGGTGCGGTGGAAAATCTAGATGAGGCGCGGCCGATTTGGCAGCATACGCCGATCCGACCAGCTATTACCGTTGTACTCGTTTTTTCAGCACTCACATTTTTTGTACCATTTTACCACCTTTGCCACCACAACCTTTCCATTCGGTGACTTTCTTCATAAGTTTTATTCAATACAGCCAAATTGGCACGCGCCGCAGCGTGTTGCCTATAGATTTCCCGCTGACCTCATCGACCTAATTCGGATGGGCTGTACACGATTTTCTTGAAATTGACGAGTTTTCCCAGTGAAGTCAGTGCTAACAAGTAATGGTGAAGAAAGCAAGAAATGCCACATTTCGTTTGAGAAAATCCAGTGAAAATTTAGAAACTCTGATCATTCCGAGAGCGTTCGCGAATTCCGACAGTAATCCTGTTATTTAATGAAGCCTCGTTAAGAAAACACTAAACCCCCGCTCAGAGTTTTGTCGCCGGGCGAGTTGTCGCCGGACGGTGAGTGAGGGCGGGGGCACGTCGTTGCTGCCGAACGCTTGGCGAGTTTTGCGGCTCGTGGCAAAAATGGTATAGGGCAATCCTTGTCGCCGCTAGCTGGGCGAGCTCGCTCAGCGAGTGGCGACATAAAGTGCCCCAAACCATTCTTGTCGCGTGCGGCAAACTCGCTGAGCGTGTTTTCTTTAAAGTTTCGCAATTCTTTTAAATAAATTGCACTTCCTCAATGATGAACGATTAGTTTTGCTATGACACTAATTTTGTTTAGCGCTTCTCACCTGACATCTTCGATGTGTGCTTACCTCCCATGTAGAACATTTGACACGGTGTCCTTTATGTTATCCTTTATGTTTCAAGTATTTTAGTCATGGATGACGATGATGTAGCGTAGTTAGCTCTAGAATGCCTTTTGAAGGTGGTAGCCGGGTACCTTAGGGATACGTTAATGAGGCACACGTCCTCTATCTGAACACTAGGTTTATAATATTAATATTTGGAATATATGGAAAGGGCATTCCTAACATTTGCAGAAATCCAAACGGAGTGTAAAAATTACTGGTGGCGGAGAACAGACACCCTAATGCCAATCGCCGAGCTCCCGCTCAACTCTGAGTATCCCGAACGTCGCTGAGCGGCAAAGGCTTGGCGCGACATTCTCTAGCCGCTGGGCAAGAACTCGCTCGGCGAAAAAACTCTGAGTGAGGCTTAATCTTACAGGCAATAGCTGTGAACTTCTTGTTCCTTCCCTATACCAACTACAGCTGATAATTCCGGACGAATGATGACTCAAAAGTTGGTTTTGTAACTGTGATATTTTGTATTTCATAAGGAGGAAATTTAGCTATAGCTATACTCCACGTGCAGTATAGTACCATCCGTCGCTGTTGTTCATACTTATCTGATATGTATCGATTTTCGATGACTCGTGCAGCAGCGCTGCTCCGGGTGCGGCAAAAGTCTTTGGGCAAGCATATTCGATCTACAAAACATGAGGAAGAAAAATTGGAAAAGCTGATAGTTGCTGTGTGTTAGCGGCTCACTTGTTCACACAAATAATATTTTTGACTCTAAAATTTCCTGCACTGGCAGCCATACGGACTTGTAAAAAAGTAGATGGGACATTGGCCCGGTGCGCACACTGATAAACTAAAATTCATTTCGGCTCTTCTCCAAAGTTTCGGAAAAAAGTTCAAATTTATGTCTGGCTTTAGAAAGGCCATAGCCCGCTGAATATAGAAATCTCCCAAAGCAGATGTAGGGCCTCGATAAGCGAATATTTGTCTGCACCATGGGAGTAGAGAAGAATACTCACTTTAAAAGGCTACTTCGTCATTCTGTAGATCCAAAATTATCATATGTACATTAAGAAAGAGCAAGTGAACAAACCTATGACATGAAACCTGGGTGAAATTGCTTTTAAACAAGCGAAAATAGCTGTTGTAGCGCTATTTCCGTGTTTTCATGCAAAAATTTTCAGCACTGCCAAATGCGAAGCGAACAATAAACCTTGGGGTCCCCTACCTATCATACTTTCTATTATTTGGCTTAGCATGTGTGTGTGTGTCTTTGCACGAGAACCAGGCCCCGTCGCCAAAAACTAGCTGTACCATCGTGTTCGACGCGTTGAGTTATGTACGAAAATGTGGTAAATTATGATTTTCACCTTGATTTGCAGGTGTTTCGGCCCACTTTAGTCATGTTCAGACGTGTTAAGTTCTATAAGTGGCCGACCGTTGTGTTTACCACAGTTGCAATGAATGAGATAAGCCTACGATTACAAGACTGTATAAAAGGGATGAGCCGGGTAGGATGTCTTTATATCGAAGAGAAGAAGCCAGGAAGGCGAAAAAGGACACGGATGAGGGGTACGGATTAGGGCAATTAATACCAGATGCGACTTATCAGACGTAAACATCCATTTGCGAAAGATTTTCTATGAAGACCGGTCAACGCGGCATGAATTTCTCAATGAAAATGAACGCACGGCCGTCGCGAGGCCGCAAACGCGTGCGACTGACCTGCGACTGCGATGCGACTAGCCCCTATTCTTTATCATATAGGCGCACGCGCGTCAGTCGCACGCATCCAGTGTAAATTGCCCTATATGCGATCGCTGCGGGGTTGGGCCGGCGTTCAGAAAGGGTGATAATGCTTTGCAAAGGGTCCACTTTTGCGACAACAGTGCGCCGGCGTCCAAATGTGGGAAAACATCTGCAGACGGGTCAAAGGGTGTGATAAGGATGTGCCGGCGTCCAAAAGGGATGAAACGCCTGAAACCAGGTTCAGCGGTCCTGTTCGAAGTCTATGGACGGCGCGCTACTGTTGCACAGCTGTGGAAAGGGCGCCTCTGAACCAGAAAGCTCGACGGTGCAAAAAAACGGGAGTCTTCATGAGTGAGGAATGGCCGGCGTGGTGTAAGGAAGATGCCACATGAAGGCGACGCGAGCGAAGCGAGCACTAAAAGAAGCCTGAGAGTCCGGCGTCAGCCGGAAGATCTGGCTGGTTTTCCAAATTTCCCAGAGATTTTTCTGGCTTCCTTAGTAAAAGGCCTCTGCTACCCTCAACAGGAGTTTGGAGTCTCCTCACAAAGAGATGGAGAAGTGGTGGAGGGAAAATACCTCCACTACCTACGCGCCAGAACCCACGTCTCACCTGTACTTTCCGAAGGCTGTGAACATACGAAGAGAGGAAACCTCAGGGACAAAAATTATTTTTATGCTCACAATTGTGCCACGATGAGAAAATAACCAGTGGTTTTTCCAAATTCCTCCTCCGTGGATTTTTAGCGAGCGCTTATGCTTGTAAAAAAACTTTTGGCGCACCCTGTATATATTGGAATTGATGTTACTGGTGACGACGGGGTGAGTACTAGCTACAGGATATAAGGGCAGCCCCTTTGCTGTTCAAAAGCGAGTGCTCGGTAAAGCACATGATTGGTAACACTTTGTAGTTTTTTTTCTGCGAAATCGATTATTACTGGCATTTTTTGACTTTTCCAATTTTTTAGTTTTCGTCCAGTGTCGCAGAACCGAACAAGTTCCAATTCCTGAGACCGGTCGGGGTATTGAACCTCCAAATGGGATTGCGTCATTCCACCCACCTTGACTCCTGTGGTTCTTCGCATGATCGCCGCGAAAATCGGTGGATGCGGGGAGTCCGGGATGTTGGCGAACGGCGAGTCAAGCGGAAGAAATCGTTCACCCCCACCTGTATTGATCACATCTTCATAGTTCTCCGAGGATCAAAGATCTAAATATTCCCACCTTCCACCGCATATCCGGTAACATTCACGTATCGAACAGCGGCGCAATAGTGCAACGTATTGATAGGGAAGAAGGCCGTTTCGCTCTTTTTGTCGCCTTCTATGTACTCGAGTAGAATACCATTGGACCACACTGACAACCTGCGACATGAGTTCACTTTTTCCAGAAAGACAAGAGTTCTTGAGCAGCAACACTCACCATGAGTCGATACCGCGCGTCTCCGGGGTATCCTCGACAGGATAGCGCTCTCGCAACGGCTGCTGAATGCCTTGCAGGCCATCCTTGGTGATCGTCGGAACGGATGATCCTATGTACAGTACCCGGCACCGGCAGAGTGGTAGGACCATCTGAATAGGTGAACAGCTTTAGAAAGGCACTACTCGGGCGAGGTGATGTTGCTGGAGCGGCTCAGAAAAATGGTGTCACGCCGAGATTCCAGAGAAGTGATGCGGAAGGTTTGATTGATCGCTCTGTTTTTTTTTCTTGCTGGACGATCAGTGTTGATTGGAAGCAATGCTCATTTGTTGAGCTCTACTTCTTCCAATAAAGATTATTCATGTACGAGAGCTATGATGAGGATCCATGGAGAGGAACTATGGATTTCAAGAGTATAAGGAACTGCAACTTGGGAAAACGAGAAACGAAAAAAGAAAGAAAACGGAAGAGCTTAGTAACACTGCTGAGGAAACATGGAAGGGAAGTTCATGGCGGAAACGATTTCAACGTGAATTGTAAGATCTTGGAGTACGAAGCAAAAACATCTGCTAGGAAGACCCTCGAAGCGTTTTACATCTCTGCACGAAATCCTGAAATGATTGACAAAAATGAGCATCTAGCAATCCTTATGCGAGCTATAAGATCAGCAGAGATTACTCATGCTTGGCTACTAACACCAGTAAAGCTGAGTAAACCGCACTCGCTTTCTGTTAGCGGTCTGTTGTCGTCTTAGCGGAGCACCATAACCGCTATAATCGCGGAGCACGTGGGTGAGTGTTATCTTTGGCCTGGGATCTTACAGTGATGTATCCAATACGAATTGAACGCACTGGGAAAAGAGGTGTTTGGTGGATTAAGTCGTAAGTTAAAGGCAGCACCCACGGAGATTTTTGTGTTGGAGATTTCGCTGAATTTCAAGGTTTTCGGGGACGACGAACTTATAGGTAGTGATGAAACAGAGTGAAACACGACGGAAGACGAGAAATGAAGGCGCCGTTTCCTATGCGTCCACAGCGCGGACGAGTTTTCCGCTGAGGGTATAAGCACGTATCGTCACGAATTCTTGAGGATGGTGCGTATTCCAAACCCTACACTGTACAATATTCCATATACAACATGATATATTGGGCTAGAACACTCGTAGCATGCCAAATCAATAGCGTTAACTGGAGTGGCGGACACCAAAATAGCCACGCTCGGCTCTGTGTCCACGGCAGTATCTCCACAGATAGGCCGCTTTTTTCTGTGTTCAAGTTATCATTGTGATTGTCTGGCAGCTGGCCACACGGAGAACGACCCACCTCGGAAGTGAGGATTTCCGCGGGTGCTGCCTTTAAGAAAATCTTGAACCATTTTCAGGCCTCTGAAAACGACGCAAAGTCGAAACATCAGCCTAATAAACGTGCTCAATTACCAACCTGTGTGGCACAATATTGAAGAATATAAGGAACAATATTTCACAGAAATCCTGATGCAAGCACCTCTCTTTAGCGCCAACGTTCATAAAAGACTTTAACGGCCCGGACCCTTTCTCACGCGTTGCACCATCTGCAACGCGTTGCACCATCACTATATTGTAACATTCTGCACACTCACACTTCTCACTGCTAGCACTGTTCTCGTTCTCGTTCGATTCTGTAGTGTGACGCAGCGATCAGGACAAATAAACTCTCTCATACATGTTACATATAACATTAATGCTATAAAGTGGATGGCAACATGCATATGATGTAGCAGCAGAAAAAAAGGACACCATGAGGGACTTTTCTTATGGGATCCGGATTTAAGTGGAAGTGGAAATCGTTAACATAGGCTGCAGGCTTAGGAACAAATGAAAATCAAGTAATTTTGCAGCATTAACTGAGAATACTGAAACCGATTTGAACCGAATACTAAAGGAAGCTTCACAGCACTTCTTATCTTTCCTCCAGGGCTGTACGGGACAAACACTTACCAACTATCTATACACTGTCTTAATGGAGCCATCGCGCATGGTAGGTAATACGCGATGGCTCCGTTAAGACAGTGTATAGATAGTCGTTGTTCCCGGTCTTTCCCCAGGTAGGACGGGTTAGCATTGATCTAAGATGACCAATAAGGTGCTATACTGGGTTAGAACAACTACTGAACAAGGTCTGACTGTTTCTTACCAAGATCAAAAAGGCAAAAGTTCCTGACGCTACGCGTGTGGTGTGAGTGCTCGCAGAGGAATGACGTGCCGGCGCGCCAAAACTTCTGCAGCCTCCTATATACAGTGGCAACCACATGTTTAGCACCCCACGATTTTGGCCGACAGAATTTTCGCATTTCTCAGCCTTATAATGAGCAATCAAAACGAGGTTCGAGTATATGTTGAGGCACTACGTGGGCTTCCTTCCTGCTGCTTACCATGGGCACAGGGTCCGTTCAAACTGGATTAAAAAAATAAAAGTTCAATTTCGTCGGTTTTCCTGGAATCTGTGTAAAATTTCTGCGTCTCGCTATGGAAGGAAACGGAGTGGTGATTCAGATTGAGCATGTTTCCCTTCAACATTTCCCTATAAACGCTTTCACCGCACTCTACGCACCGGCTGGAGCCAGAGACAGAAGCAAATCGTCAATTTCGTCGAAAATTTCATTTTAATGAATCTTGCTAGTAAAGCAAGCCTCAGGATTTTCCTATGAGAATCTGATTGACCGTTAGAAACACAAATCGAAAAAAAATCCG
Source organism: Ancylostoma ceylanicum (assembly GCA_000688135.1). NCBI lineage: Eukaryota > Metazoa > Nematoda > Chromadorea > Rhabditida > Ancylostomatidae > Ancylostoma > Ancylostoma ceylanicum. The sequence continues at coordinate 2,860,660 of JARK01001346.1, read as the reverse complement.
CGGCTGGAAATGCATGTTTTTTCCTTGGAATCACCGTGAATCCTTTTTTCACCATTTTTTTTACTCCTGTTGACAACTTCCGCCTTCCCCCCCCCCCTCATTAGATGAGAAACTGCTCATCGAAACTACTATAGCTAAACACGCATTTATATCGAGAATAAAATCACATTTTACCCAAATTCAGTGAATTGATCTAGGAGAGAAACGGAGACATTTCCAAAAGCACTGCATTTTTAGCTCTAAATGCGTAGAATGAGTGCGATTCCATCCAGAAGCATTTCTCGGAGCAACAAAGTTCAGGCAAGAAGGAAAACACTATTCCTTATCACAACCTCAAATATTGTCCTGATAGCTCATTCCGATCCTGAGATACAGATTTTATATTTTCATCAGTTGATCGCCCGACAGCATGCTAAATATGTGGCCGCCAGTGTACTATGCATGCATGTACACGGTGTACACAAACGTCCAGCAGAATTCGAGTATCATTCCTTTGAGTGGAGCTAATTCTGGAAACATTCTTTCTGTATGTTGGTGAATGTTCACAAGAGAGCCAAGAATTGGGTAATTGAGCGACTTACCTAAGATGTGTAAGATGTGAGCGAAACATAGAATGGTTCTATACATAGATGCGGTGAAACATAGATGCGTTCTACAGGGTGGCGCATAATTACTGTCCCACTATAAAAAAGGCACAGAAAAATCATCAAAACACATCTGCGGACGACCTCGAGGAAATGTTCATTATCTTACGGCAAAATAAAATACGTTGGTGTCACTCGATGTCTTCGCCTTTGGTGTGGATCACTGCTCTCAGACGTTTGAGATGTTGCACCACGGTAGGCCGTTCGTGATTTTGCTGGATTTCCATCCTAGCTTCCGTTAGTGACGTCAAAAAGGATTGAAATTTGGCCTGTCTTTTCAGACAGTTCTTCCCTCAGGGCATATCAAAAACCGAGAACTCGAGAACGATTCAGTTAGCCGAAATGACCGTCCATACGAAGGCAATGATGAAGCCAGAACCACTGGTAAGACCCCAATGATGAGGATTTTTAAATTTGTTGGGAAGGAGCTCCTTTCAGCCAGAGAATCCAGTGAATGTCTTCATAGAGGCTGATAGCAGCTAAATATTATGCTTATTATGGCTCACGATCTTGGGGATTTTTACATTAATTTCTACGAAAAAAGTGGTGATTCCCCCTTTGAACGGGATCCGCTTCTGATTTCGCAAGAAAGCTCAGCGAGACAACCTCACTTGGTGCTTCAGAACCGCCATGGCTTCCTTCATATAACCTATGATTTTGGGAATTGTAGACCTGGTCACTCGCAAGTAGCTCATTGTCGGTGAAGGATGGCGTCACGCGCGGGCCATGGTGGGGTTATACCTTGAGATTCCGAGGGCTGTGATCCGCGCCAAGGGAAGGCACATGGAACAAAGCTACTGGCTTTCGTTTCTTTAGATTGATTTATTCCTGAAGAGGTAGTTGCAGAATACCCTCTCATACGTTTTTCGTGTGCCTTTGATTGTGGGACAGTAATTATGCGCCTGTATATGGATGGCACTGAATTTCTCTTCACAGCTAAGAAGAAACTCCTACAAAAATCAACAGAACATGAGAGCTAGAAGGTGCATCATGGCAGTTGTAAGAGCGAAGCATCTAACCCACTTCCATTCGTGCGGTTCTGAGAGTAAACGAGGCAATCGATGACTGTAAAGCGAGTAACGCTGCGCTAAAGAAGTGTTGTGATGCGCTCACCCAAACATTTCGCTCAACTAGTTTGTCGCCATGAAACTCACGACTTCAGAGTGGAAGAATGCACCGAAGAACTCAACCGATGAAGACGTCTCGTTTTTGCTGCTGCCCCAGCTGGTTTTCGAATAACAAAACGAGGGAAACACGTCAGTCAGCAGTGTTCGCGCCTCGTCACCTCGTAACAGGTAACGTCAGGACGCAACTCGCGGGCCTTCGTCGACTTCGACGTCCGCCGCTGATTCCGCAAAAAAAAACGCTTGATAGTGCGAGTTGAACGACGAGAAAAAGCGCCTGATGAACCAGACGAGATAGTTATTTTACGACGCAAAAACCGGTGTCGGCAACTGGTTGTATATGATCCGAGAGGGTGCACAGGGGCAGACGTCGCCGTCGCGCATCCTGAATGAGGATGATTACCAGAAGGCAGATGAGCATGCGCCCGTCGCGAGGCTAAAACCATCGGACTGTGAAAGGGGAGTGGTATTTGGGATGTATGTTCAAGGGATGTGAAAGAATCGTGCAGAGGTGTAGATGTATGAAAAGGATCAAAATCATTGAAAGAGTCAGAGAGGTGGAGTGAGAAAGGATGAGCGATAAGTGAGGGTATGCGAAGGCGGATGAAAAGGTACAAAGACATGCAAGCTGAAACTCTGGGCTAAGTCCGCACTGTGGAGAAAAGAAATATAGGAGAAGAAAGGATGGGACGAAAAGGTTTCCGAGGATATTGTGGTTAAGAATTTAAATTTTACAGTAGGGGAGGAAGTACGTGTTACCTGCTTGAGCAATATGTACGGTCAATTTTCTTTCCATATATAGGAAGTAATTTCATATACATTTCTTTACATGGAAATAAGAATGGAATCGAGCAATTATAGTGGAATAGAGGACGGAAGATGCTGAAAGAGGTGAGGAGGAAGATGGGAAACCAGTGGAAATGTCAGAAAATGAAACGAGTTGGAGGACATAAAGAGGAAAGAAAGCATGGTGGAAGAAAGAAAGTAGCTGTAACCGTAAACTCAGGACCACATCGTGTCTAACAGCAAACCTAATGTAGGTTACATTTCAGAAATCCATGTTTCTATGTTTGCAGTACTAAGCAAAAATCGATGCCAATCGGGTGTTTTCCACCGGCCTGACGGTAATTGACGATCAATAGCGGCTGGAGGAAAACCTGTTGGAACTAACTGGTAGGGATGCCAAGACAGCAGCGGAAACACAATGGAAAATGTGATCGACAGCGCTCGACGCTCGGTTGAAAGCGAGAAGACGAGAAGTTACAACTGATCAGCTCATATAAAATCGGGGCTATCCGGCCCTCCATGTGAAAGCTAAGAAATTTCCGGGTATTCATCTAAGCTGTAAATGGAGAAATATTTCAGGAATACATGAGTGGGCTCCTCAGGAACGGCTACAGAAATTGACTAAGAACAGTCCAGAGGTAAAATTCTTGAGCACAATTGACACTATAGATAGTGAGGAATGGGGGAAAGGTGAAGGTGGATGTGGGTGCGCTCGCTCGCTAAAGGGGCGCGTCCTTGGCCTATTACCATGCGCTGTCTCTGTCTGTGTGTGTGGATTATAAACGCTGTCATCGTGCCCCGTCGTAAGGTGTTCGTAAGATGTTCGTAAGGTACGGCAACACGTAACCTCACCAGCGCCTCTTTTGAAGGTCCGCGACTATTTGGCAAAGAAAAAGCTTCTGGAAAAGGCACCCCGACCACCGGGATGGGACTGTCCATTAGAAATTTTCCAAAAACGTGAAATATTACCGCATCCAATTGGGAAGCTATCAATATTATCGATGCTATCCCTATTTTCCTCACATTTTATCCATATATTTGTACATATTAGGTCGTCAAATATGAAATGTCACTTGTTAAGTGGTCAATTTGACAGTTTCGCTGTATCCACTCTCACCTTTCTTATTTCTTAAAGGTAGATCCTCCCTCTTTCAAAATTACTTATTTGATTTTTGATCATTTCTTTAATTTTCGTCTGAGAGTAACTTTTGTGAAACCACTCAAAGATCAAAAATCGCATCATTTCCGAATATTGGTTCTATCATGAGGCCTGTAAAGAAAGGACAACTCAAAATACCCAAGAAATGTTCTGAGTGGGAGCGGCTCAGAACATTGGCGATTTGAGAAATCTTTTACCGATGTCATAATCCCGCAAACTGAGCGTTATAAGGAACCTGGATAGCTGGAAGCTGGAAGCTGCAGCTTTAGCGTATTGGAGTAAAACTAGGCCTACACTAGCAGCAAGGTTTCACGTTCGAAAACCTATATTATTCAGGATTTCGAGACAGCATGACAAAGGAAAGTGGCTCGGTGAACGAATTTTCTGCAGCTTGTACCCCAAATGTTGGCGCCATTTCCTGACCATTTCTCGGAAAACCACGTTGCTTAAACCAAACAAGCAAGGAGGGAAATCCACCCATCATTCGATGTACTGGCCAAACCTTGCTCTACTCGATAACAACTTCTTCCAAGGATTAACCCACTTCTTGGTGGAGGAAATGTTTGACTTTCGACATGACGTCAAAAATGTCCTTCGCCAATTTATCGCCACATGCTTCCCAGGCTTCTAAGCCGTTGGTACAACCGTGCCACCACTAAGATAGCAAGGCTGTGCCGGTAGCATAGAGGCGTATTTGGATTGCCTGTACCTCATCTTGTTCGAGAAACATTACTTAAAACCGTCTCATTCAAAATCAGACATTTCATACTTGGCGTCCTAATACACAAGCTTCCTGCGAACAAGGCTCGCCGCATGTGCTGCACCACATGCAACTTGTCGTTAGCACTCTGTTTACCTGCGTATCCGCATAATTCATCCTCCGCTGTTCCCGTTCTCGCCCAGTCCTCCTGCTGACTCTCCTATCCTGTTCAAACAGCTGAGGAGGAGCATGCAAATCTAATCCAATGAGGTTTTCTTTTCATGTTTCATCGTTTACAATTAGTATAGAAAAGCAACAGCTAGCAACAGCTAAAGCATGGAACTCCTTCATGGTGGCCATCTCCACGAAATATCAACGGGAAGCACAACAAACTTATCCAGCCAAGAACAAGAACGCTCCCCAGGCGGATTCTAAGCTCGTCATTCATCTAAAACAGACAACTTGCAAAATTTAATGGATATCACAACTGCTACCACAATCGACCATCAGTAGAATGTTCTTCACGGGAACTTGGAGAGCTTTAGGGTGGAATGTTTGCAAAAGTGTAGAATATCAGCGGAGAGCAGAGAGACGTTGTAGACTGTCGACACCAAAGCAACAGCAACCAAGAGTTATGGCATTTATGCTTAATAAAAAAAAACGCTTTGTGCAAGTGCACTTCACATGATAATATTATTTCACAACTGATCGCTCCGTATAGGACTTTGAATCCAACTCCAAAAGCCCGCGATTGCTGCTTTCGCATTGATTCAGGTGATACAGTCACTAGTACACAGATTCATAAACGATACTGGGGAAGTCGACGCGGACGAGTTTTCTGGTCAAAAACAGGTAGATCTCGTACGTTAGAGTAGCATTAGTTATTGATGGCGAGCAGCAAAACAAATTGGCGTATCCATGGAATTTGTCCAAGAAATGTGTCCTCTCGATGAGCTGGAAGCTCAGAATCTACTGAAGAGCATTCGCGGATTTCGCCACAGTCATCTCCTCAACTCCGCTCACGCCCACCGGATAAACTAGAAAAATCTGAGGGTACCATGAGGTTATGGGACAGAAAGATACGTACGCCGAAAACATCTCCCCCTTGAGCAAATGATAAGTCAAACCAAGGCCGAGATGTGGAGATAAAAATCGCCCGGCCCTGCACAGATCTTCTGACGTGCGAGAGCAGCCCCGTGCCCGATTCATCGAATCACCTGATTAAGGGCAATTTGGGAACGGCGATCATCATACGTTACGAGCAAGTGCATTCAGAGTTCATCTTGCAAATCCCGCGCCTTAGCATTCTTCCATCAGAATTTATGGAACAAATCAATGCTGGTCAGTATGTTTGGACGCAATCGTTTTTCACAGAAATAATGGAAAACGCAGGAAGACATCAGCACAATACGGGATACCTTATTTGTCTCCAATTCACTGCCGAATATTGAACATAACCAACTAAAATTTTGTTCCAAATGTGTGTGCTTTTTTTCGAAACAAGGGCAAGAATTCAGTGGTTTTCAATTGTGTGGAGGGAACCCCTCACTATCATGGGAATTATTTCACGATATCTACGGGGTGGTCTAAGCAGCGTGGGGCCTGTATCGAAACTAATGGGGGTATCCCGAAGAGAAGGGTTTCCTGTTACTAATTCCGAGACAGTAAACATAAATCCTAGGACAATGTTCCGAAGCATGCATAGATTCCTTTTCTGGGCGCACTTTTCTTATCACCGTTACTTTGGCCCAATCCGTACATACGTAAATCCACGGAGACACGGGCAAAGTAGCCTAGGGTAACCGGGTTTGATGAGTTTGCTGGGTAAAAAATGTTGTTCGTCTTCAAAAATGTTCTTTACTCTATGAGGTCGAAATTTAAGGGTGCGAGGGGTTACTAACATCGTTTTGCTCACGTCTAACACAGTAAAGTACCAAGCAACGAGTAATCCAGTGGTCCTGCGTAGGCGTCCATCACTTGGAACAATCACGATTTTTGAAATTGACTCCATCGCTACTTCTTCATAACTGAGCACGGATTGTTCCCGAAAGATTGCTGTATGCAGGCAGTGAAAGAACCTTTGAAAATATAATCTGGAAAGGACATGTGCCCCAAAAGTTTGGCATGCCAATAAAACAAGGGTGCCACATAAGCGCTCCTAATACTTAAGTAGAACAGAACAAAGAAGCAGTAAGTTCTACTAGTCTGCAAACACAATAAAATTTTGCGTCCAGATGCCAGTTGCTTGCGTTTTCTCAGTGGTTCCAGCTGAGCGATCACCTCCAAGGTTGCTACAAAAGGCCAACGACGTTAGCCATTCGTCATCTGGATAAAGGTTGAGGAAGAAATGAGGGAAAGGGAACTGCTGGGAGAAATCAGCGCGAGGATATTATAAGAGCGGCAGAGCAGCATTGAGAAGATCATAATGATTCCTGACGGCCTCAGAGTAATCGAAGTAGTCCAGGTCTAAAAGCAGACCGTCACCGAAATGGTGGCGGCGATTTAGGGGATCGCCGAAGCGATATCGATGAGATGAATTGGAACACCTAGCGATAATTAGCACGCGGATGCACTTCCTTAGAAAAAACGCTGCCCGGTCACCGCCAGCGAGGAAAGCCCTCATTGAAGTAGGCGGAACGAGGTCGTACTCACCTGCAGCTGAGTACAGACCTCATCGGGTGCTGCGACCTCAACCGGGGCGTAATTCGTAGCTGCGGCTGCAGTGACGAATGGCCCTCTCTAACTACTCCAAGAAATACCTAAAAAATAGGACCATCGTGGGTGAAACGACTAGACTTGCAGACCGCCGAAAGGCATCAAGTGATCGAAATGCGAGCGCGATGGCGTGGATCCTGTCTCAGCACTTGCGCAGGCGGCGCAATAGCACCCGACGGCTTCATAAAAGACGGCGACGAGACCTGATTAAATCTTAAAGCCTCATATGGTGACGAGATGGCGCTCGACTGGAACGGGACCGTGCTGGGCGCCTCGTCAAGCGGTCAAGTTCTGGCACTCCTATGGGGAGAACAAGCAGCGCGAGGACACAGGACACTCTCGACAACGGGGATGTTGCGCCATATCTCCAGGCGGCGACCTCAATCGACCCCGGTTACATTTAATTGGCTAAAAAATATGAAAAAAAAAATGAGTGAGGAGGGAAGGAGAAGTGGGGACAGGCTGACAACGAGCAAGCAGACGACGTTAAACAGTGAACGTACAATAAAATGCGAAATGATCGAAGTAGCTAGATCGAAGAAAGTGGAGAAATCCCATATTATTGCGTGAGTCGGTCTTTATAAAGTGCTGGAGATATTGAGAAAGTGTCCCTGATTTTGTTGCTAAATATGCACAAAAAAATTAGAAAATAGGGAAAAAAGCTAAGCAATTCGATGAACATTCTTCTCATTATCCCTAATCGAAGCTTCAACCGCTGCTGCTAGTAAAATGCAACGAAAATAGGAACAGAAAAATTTTGTTGATTGAATCAACAGCTTGGAAACCGGTCCGGACATTCGAATATTCGAGCACGGGAACCCTGCTGCTCTCCTTGAATTTCAGGTGAAAGCAAAAAAAGAAAGCAAACTGAGGGTTCCAATCAGTAGATGTAAAACAAGGTCAGTTTCATCGGACGTAGTTGTTTTGTTGTTGAGCGCATTCCTAGTAATGTAGCATATTGAGTGTACACACTGTTGCTGAGTTTTCAGTGATGCGTAGATCCTTTCAGGTTTATTGGTCCTCGAGCACGTTACCATTGATGCTCACGGGATTTTGTTTGAAATGGGCCTGATGTACCATTGAGATTACCCAGGGCAAACATTTGACGGCAGTTGAATATGGGTAAGTTTATGGGTGTAACACGTTTACCTGGGTAATCTCAATGATACAGGGGGGGGCATAAGTTATTGTACAACGTTTGATCTCTTATTTCTCCGCCAGGAACCCATGCATTGCTTCGCTCTTTTCTCTGCAAAATAGAGAAATGTTCAAAGTATCTTTCAGTTAAGAACCGCTTCTCGGAAAGATTCTCTGTTGAGCAGTTGGCCTCGAAACAAATCTCTGAGAAAAGTGGGTTGTTGTGACAATTTTCCCTGGAAAATCCATAGAATCTTTGAATTGGATTTCAATGCTCAGATGATTCTTGAAGAGCTAGAAGTGTTCTTTCTAGCTGTATCCGGGGTTTCCCAAGAGATCGAAGCCTTAGAAATATGCGGGCGAAATACCGCGGCTACTCCATGCCACCGGTAATGGCCAATTTGCACCAAATTTGCGTTCTAGGAATTTTTTCGCTAAAAGATAGAGCATCAGCTAGATTGTTGATGTGATCTGAAAACTAGAGAAAAAATGCTGCAGAATGGCTATGCAGCCTCAACACTGGAACAAGATACGGGCCAGCTGTGCTCCTCGAAACCTAAGGCTTGGTTTTCTCATCCAAGCAACTTTTTGAGCAGCGTCGTTCTGTGCCCTCGTCATCCCCGATCTTCGGCGGATTTTGCACATACATTTCGAAATAGGCTTCAAGAGTTCGAAACTATTTTTTATCTCACTTGAATCCGTTGTCAAAAACTGTTTTTGTGGCTGTTTTGCTCAGGAATTGCGGGCTGAATCAGTGCATTTGGCGGCACCAAAAATCTGAGTTTGAAGTTTCCGCTAAAATTTCTCCGCCATATCCCGAGTATTCAGGGAATGTGTGTAATTAGAAGATAGAGGAAATTCAGCTCTATCAAGAGAGATCTAGCTTGTCAAAAAACATTGCACTACCGCAGAGTGATAAGCCAGCAAACGATGTACAATAACTCATGCCCCCCCCCCCCCTGTTCATGCGGCTCCTAAAGCCAACCATAGTGCAATACACGAAAGGTACCGCATATGACATATGCGCCAACCTAGGCACGGATTTGTGAAATGGTAACCAATCAAACCAATGATGGTCAACGTGATTGGTTGAGTCGTGTAGACTACGCAATTTTAGGAGACGCAGGATGCGAAAGTTGGCTTGCTAGCCTGGACTGGGATTCATGAAACGTTAACCACGCAAACCAACGACGGCTAGCGTGATTGGATACTCTATGGACAACACAATATTAGGAGACACAGACCGTTAGAGTTGGTTTGCTAGCCTAATTTTGCCAGGTTATGCGTTTATGAATCCCAATCCTGGTTCCGCTTGGTTATGAGTTCACGAATTCAAGCCCTGATACAGTACAACGCCTGCGTCAGCTGGAGTGCTTTTGGCTCAGATTTTTCCCCAGATCAACCAGAAATGACAGAAAATCCTCTTTCTGGCGCAGAAAAGTGCTTGCTTCAAAGTCAGGCGAAGAAAAAAATGGGAATGTTTTTGACCGTAAAACAGGGCATTTTCCACCTTTGGGCACACGTAAGTACAAGTTAAGCTTTCCTAATCATGGACAGTATCAACAAAAGCGATACAGGTAGGAGCTCAGCAAGATCTACGCAAATCTAAGTGCTGGCTAGGCGAAACTGTGCCACGGTAATTAGTTTTCCATTGGAGTGCCTATTACTTGCGGAATTGTCCAAAAGAAGTTAGTGCGATCGAACCGAACAATAGCATGTCCAATTTCTTTTTTCTGTCTCGTTGTTGTACATGTACGTGGCAAAAAGTAAAAGAAACTCTACCCACTAGGTAAACACAAGCAATCCTTTGTGTGAGTTTTTCAAGCAAAAACAGGCATTAAGTAAATAATGTACATTTCATTCCTGTACAAAAAATCGTTGGTGAGCCCAGTTCAAACAAATTGTTTCGGCAAAAAATGAATCTTCACTGAATGGCTCATAAGAATGGCAGCAGAAACAAGCTCCAGAAATTTCCCCATTTTACAAGCGAATATTGAACGGGATAAACCAATGCTAACACATAAATAAATATGTGTTCCGGGAAGAATCAACAACGTAAAATAAATAGAGGAAGCGGAAGCTGGCATGGTACTAGCATAATTATGAGCCATCCTGTAATCTATACTGGTGGGAGAGAAGTTCACAATTCGTTAGTTTTCTTGACACATCTCAGACACTTCCTTAAATTTCTGCCATATTTACCGTGGCCTGACCAAAGGGTAACCGGAGTAGAGTTCCTATTTTTAAAGCATCTGTAGTACAAACTTCCTCAATTAAAGGCAACACGTGCAAAACTCCTGGCTCTGAGTTAAAGTGCCCACGGTGACAAACTCTAACTGATAACAAAGAAACACAAGTTGTAAACGTGAATCCAATTGCCGCAGATGTTCCCGCACTGTGACATTGCGCCAGATTACGCGAGATTACTGCGTGGCGAGACCTACGAAAGTAAATGAGTGAGAACATGGGTTGGTGCTGCCTTAAATGAGTGTTCTATGGACCTAGCCGCTTTCAGAGTACAAGCTAGCGTTGTAGGCCTCCGCGAACTATCCTTAATGACCAACCTAACAGATGTTTCCACTTATTGGTGAACCGTAGTGTTTAAGATTTTGTCTATGCAAGCTAAGTGGCCAAGCAAATTTATTGCATGAATTTTAAAGATTGTTTCATGTATAGTATATGTCGCTGCCAAGTGAAATATTTTGATATTTGGGGAGAGAATCTAGCTCTGATGATCTTTGTGGCAATTTTCGCCCTTGATTTAACCCATTCTGGTTTGTCCTCATTTTCCTGCCAAAATTCGATCAACGCCGCTTTGCTGTCCCCAATCTGAAGAGAAACCAGAGCAGTAAGCTTTTTCTGCTCACCTCACGAAGAAATAACAGACTTTGTTTCTATTTTTGACACTTTCGTGAATGCTTTCCACACTTACATGACTTCGAATTAAAAATATTTAATGCTCTTGTGTATGTCTAGCTATCATCTAGCTTGAGATACATATTCGCAACCTTAAGCGTTATTTATAGTGCGTCGGAGTCCGATTCGGTCGGATAAGAAATGATACGTATCGATCCTCGTCGGAATCCGACCGACGAGGATCGATACTCATCTTTTGTTATCCGACCGAATCGGACTCCGACGCACTATGAATGAAGCTTTATTTGTTTCTTGATCTATGACGTATCAAACCCACCTAGTACACAAGATAAGAGCATATTGGAGATAAGGATCGTGGGAATGATACGTATCGATCGCCAGACTATCCCCAGACTTCGCCACGACCGCCGGTGATCGCCACATTGATAAAGTGAAGGAGGAGACTCCAGACGAAAGAAACGATGAGCTTCGTTTGGCAGCGATCCATGGCGATGTACCGGGCGACATTATCATATCCACGACCCTTATCTCTTATATCGCCAGTTCAGTTTGATTCATTTTGACCTGGCAAAGTCTGGGGACACTCCTACATCGTCATTGATCGCTGCCAAACGGAGCTCATCGCCGGTGCTCTCGAGGATGTGCCCAAAATGGCGATGTGGGTGATAGCAAAAATGGAAAAGATGCCTATCGATTGCCACGCCTCTTTGATTATCACCACTCTTCCGGCTGGATTCTCCTCATTTACTTTATCCATGTGGCGACAGCCGCGACGACAGCCGGTTGTCGTCGCGATCGGCACGATTGCTGGCGATGTCTGGGGATACTCTAAAATCGAATGCGTGTTTTGTTATTTTTCAGCGGTTGCTCAAAGTGCTACCATGAAATGAAGCACTGAGTTGTAAGTCGAAAATTTCTCATAGCAGTTCATTCAATGTACACTTGTTCAGACGTTGATGTATACTTTCTTAGATGCTGATTTCCCTATATCTATTTTTGTAAGCCTCTGCGGTGAAACTTCTGCCGTAGAGCCGTTTTTCGCAATTTTATCGAAATATTTTAGTTGTTGGCGTCATATAAAGTGGTGGTGGCCGGCGTTGATCAATCCCGTCACGTGGGATGCGCCATGCATTCGACTTCATCTGAGCATCGTAGAGGCGTTGAATGCGTATGTGCCCTATATAGTGACTTGCAAGGGGCATCCGATGTATGCGTCGTGCTTCATCGTCCCAGACTGCCATGTTACCAATTATACTTTGGACCGAATAAAATTCGAATAATTTTGTTTCTTCAATAAAAATTTAAGAAACAATTCAAACAGCTAGACATTCGAGAATGAGAAAGCCCTAGTACTCTTCTTCTCATTCGTGCAGCATTATATTGGTCTCCCATGTTGGGACCTTCGAATTTTTGATTCATTCGAAATCGAATATTTTTGCTTTCGAATATCGAATATTTCGAATAAATGGAAAATTTTAAAGCTCCAAGACTAGAGATCACTGTATTGCTGTACGAAAGAGAAGAAGAGCTTTGGGGCTTTCTTACTCTCGAATATCTGGAGGTTTGAACTGTTTCCTGAATTGTTATTGAAGTTACAAAATTATTCGATTTTTTATAGTACCAATCTACCCACCCAGGGGGATGAATGGCTTGGTTCGCCAGTGGCGCGATCGAACCATCGACAGCATGCGTGCGTAGCGAGCCTTTTACCACTGCGCCACACGCGCCCGCAGCAGCGTCATATATCCTGATGAAAACCTCCACTTCTGCCGTATAGGCGTGTTTCTCCTATCGCGAATGCATATTCGCCTACACAGCGCTCAACTTGTCACTAAGAACAACACGAGCCGCGTTCTACCTAATCACCTCGTATAACCTCTTATGGCTTCTTGCCCTCTTGCATGAAAAATGGTCCTAAAAATAGATAAAACAGCATTTTTGTCGATATGAACTGAAACAAGACGAGCTGAAAAAGCTAAGGCTATATGTCATCAAAATCAAAACGTATGAGAACCGTTCTAAACAAAGGAAGAAAAATCTCGAAAGCGGTAATGCATCAAACTAAGTTTACCCTAAAGGTCATTGAATAAAGGTCATTTATTGTCACGAAATTCCATGCTTAGGTTGCAATCGTGACAGTTGCTCTGTTTACCTAATTTGAAAGCGAAATAAGCAATCTCTGAAGAGGCAGCAATCGTCGTTAGGGAAAATCTCAGTTAAAATTTCAATAGCTACAACACGTATGGGCTGAGCAGTGGCCTATGAAGTGTGAACAACTCCATTGAATCAAATCCAAAACAAAATTAGAAGAATGAAATCAAGAGCGAAAGAGTATTCCTTTATGAAATCCTGCACACACTATCCAGCTAATTCCTTCAAGGAGAACATCAACGCTGGTCGCAAAGTTTTCCTGCTGAGAGCTGAAACGCCTTGGTAATCGCAGGCGCGAGAGGAGACAGTTTTGAGGAGAGCTGGTGAAACTGGAAACCGTTCAAGCGGCATCTCCGAGAATGGTATGCACGTTGAACAAACATTGCAAAACGACACTTTGCGACGACATCCGATGGGTTAGCTGGCGGATGCTTGAAGACACTACGGGGCAGGTTTTCTCTCAGCGTAGGTAGTTCACTCTCCCTGGTGCTAAACTTGTCATGAGGCGATTTGCAGCCGGAGAACAAGAGAATCCAGAACTATTAGATGTATGGAGAAGTTCAGAGGCAGTTGCACCTAATTTTTCAAAATGCCTTAACTCGGCCCAAAATCAATTTTTTCATTCAATTAATAAAGCATTAGCATCCACATCAGAATCTCAGTATGATACAGAATAGATCTCCTCGTAGGCCTAAGCATTGATAGCTTTATTCTCGCTGCTCGCTCTGTCTTTTCGGATGTTGTGATGCGTTGTTGGACTCGCCACACCCCATTCAAGTCAACTTTGGAGGCAATCCAGTGTGTCGTCGTTGCTTCTCATCTCAGGATCGTGTTCACCACCCCCCAGACTTTGACAGCCACTGACTAATATAAGAACAGTAGCTAAAACCTTGTATGCAGCATGTGCAGCTTTGGCGAAACACACTCGTAACTCTATCGGTAAAAATAAAGTGGTCCCTACTGCTTGGTTGCAGCCATTTGTGGGAAAAATATTTTTGAGACCTCTTGAGTTTTCCTTTCAGTGTTTGCTTTTAGAGACAAAATCTCATGTGAAAAGAAAAATTACGAGAATACACGAATGACCTACTGGAGGACTATATTTGATGAAATCCCACATCAAGCTACGAGAAAATGACTCCAAATATTGAAAATCTGCGTTGCAGCAGAGTTCCTTTTTCCAGGTGAAAGGACCAAAGGTGCTGTTCTATTCTCAACATGGCACATTTTGCCACAGCGGAGCGGACGCCCGTTCATTGATGATGAGCGTGTATCATTGTGAGGGAAAGAGGGGCGTAACCACGTAGCTCCGATTGGCGCACTCGGGCCGTCCGTCACGCCCGTCTATTTGAACTCGAACAGCGTCAATTCCGTACATGTTCTATTTGTGCTCAGCGCCACACGACTCAAAGAGGTGGGCGTGGCATGCGGCCTGAATGTGCAAATCAGAGTTGCCTGGCCACGCCCTTTCTCCCTCACGATGATACACACCCATTGATGATCTCCCACTCTAGTTAAATCGTCATTGGATTTCCAGAAGGACAAGACCCCCAGTTGACAGTTGCATGTCTGCTAAATACATATTTGAAACCAGTGTTTCCTAAAACGTTATCAAGATTTTTTTCTCGAAATTGTCGTTATTGACCGGATAGGTCAGTTTGTTAACAGGAACATCTTGAGAGAAGAAGCTAGCTTCTCACCGGAAAATTTTCGCTTATGGGAAATTGGAGCGTACATATGTATTATTCGCTATGTTTCCAACTTTTTTGGAGGATAGAGAGAGAAATACCTCCAAGAACTCGTAATAATCATAAGCATTTAGGTGTAGGTTCGCTGGCCTCTCTTATACAGGGTTAAAATAGAGTGCATTTCAGGGAATGACAACATTCATCGGACAGCGGTATGGTCCATCAATTCTTGTGATCCGTTCTACACGCTAACTCTCATTTTTGTGATTGACCAAATAAAATAAAATAAATTAATTAATTGGTATTACATCACGATGTTCAGTGTATCGAGTTATATACGAAAAGTGTGCAAGTTGCCAATTTTTCTCTAGTTGGCAAATGCTTTGGTCCACGTTCGTCATGTGCATGTTTGAGGACTGACATGGGAGGTGCGCCGAAGCTGGGCAAGGTGGAAGAGGTCACTCGACGGATTCACTGGGCCGATGGTAATCCATCCCGCGAGCTGGCATCAAAGTCGCCACCACAACGGCAGCTCTGCCTACAATGTGGTAATTTAGATGGCGTCCAACGAGATAACGACCTCATAGGCAGCACGGGGTCTCAACCGTTCTTGCTTTGCAGTTTTGAATTATGAGATGTGCCCACTGCACATGAGAATGAATTTTATCCCAAGGATGGTGCTCATGTAAAGCAAGACTTGCAAAAATTACCCTTTTCTATTGATTTAGGTGCTTCTATGTCGCACCCAGGTGCCACCGCGAATTGGTAAGTTGGGTGGATTCCTACTGTCTGTTTCACCAATCTTGCCACTGGTCAGACTTCCAATACGAGGTAAGTCTCGCCAGTTATTATAGGCGAGACATGTTTTGGCCACGTTTACACGCACTGATAGCGCTCAATTTCCAAGATTTGGCGTGTCTTGTGTAGTTACAGGCGAAACCTTGAATTGCTCTGATTTTTTGAAACAGAGAGTGCCAACCCTGGTGTGTGAGGGGTGCCTCGGCCCTTCGCGTGGAAGAAACTATTGCATTTTAGCTCAGAATACAGTAATTTTAGAAATGTCTCTGTGTCTCCATCACATTACTCTACTAAATGGATGTTTTGACTGTTGATCTGATTGCCCTTTTTGCTGTGATGGTTGTGATGCGCAGTTTTCACCTAAGGTGAGAGCAAAAATTGTCAACAGGCTAGAAAACTTTCGAAAAAAAAAGATTCTCTGTGAGAGGCAGAACACCTCCTCGCTGGCATATTTATTTCCGACTCCTGATTTTCGCGAACACTCAGTTGCCAAAGGGAAAATTCCGGATTTTGAGATATCCTCTTTATTTAATAGAACGAATTTTTTTGCACATTCTTGATGGTTTGTTCGAACCGCTTTGACTGGTACGGAGTGTACGTTTACAGTAGACGTTTGACTCGATATCGAAATGTCGACATCGAGTCAATCGAATAATTCGGGCCACCGTTCCTTTTCGAATAATCGATATTATGGAAACGTAGATCTTGTGGAGTTGTTCCAAAATTCAATATTAGCACTGACTTGAAATTCGATCCATTCGAACAGTGACTATTCAAAGATCGTATTGAGTCAATCGAGTCAAATGTCTACAGTAGGCGTTGCTGGCGGTGACCCGTCTGCGGCCTCGAAAAGCACGCGGCGCCACCGCGCCGCTCACGATAGAATCATCACTGCGGTGACGACTCTAGGTTTTCTTGATAGTTGTTCATCACATTTGATAGTAACTAATAAGAAAACTAACTGACTATCAAGAAAACCTCATAACTTGATGTTCTGGAGAGGATTGCTGCTCGAACGGCGCGGTCGCGCCGCACGCTTTGCGATGCCGCAGACGGGCCACCGCCATTGACGCCTACTGTAGTTTGCAGCAGTAAGAAGAGGATGTTCACCAGGAATACTGAATCGTGCCTACAATTTGAATTACCTCGTCTCCTTAGCCCCTTAGGTGCACATGAAACTTTTATACAAAATTTGGAAAATCCGACGGCAGTTCGGAGCGTTGAGCTCTCATAGAGCTTTAACGCATAATAAAACTTGACTCCGATTATTCGTCGCAGGGCTGAAATATGTGAAAAAATCTTTCGTTTAAAGGCGATGGTGTAGTAAATGTGTGTGCGCCACAGTAGATGGATTCTTACATACTACTAGTTGCTGACAATGAGTATTAAAATAGGCGTGTGAAATCACTTGAAATGCAAGTCTGATTCTCAAAATCTGGACATGGAAATGTGGTCAACGCCAGTTGCACAAACTATCTTTAAGGCTTACATAATTAATGTGACTAAAGAACATTTCGTGCGCAGGTAGTGATCACTGCTTCCCATTCATGGTTTTCTGTGCTCAGGTTTTATTCATGTATGCACAGAACTGGGACTCATGAAGCATTAACAAGCCAACGATGGCTATCGTAATTTGTCATTCTAGAGAACGTGTTTTAGGAGAGTCAGGATTAGGAAGTTGGTTTTCTAACCAGGTTTCGCCTGACTACGAGCTCATGGACAGGGATGAGCGGAAGTCAGATCTGAAATTTCGGAAGTCGGAACTCGGAAGTCGGAAGCTCCAAAAATCACCGGAATATCGGAAGTACCGGAAGTCGGAAGTCAGAAGTACAGAGGGTACAAGTGGAAAGGTGTATGCATATGTGCATGTATGTATGTGTATGCATATGAATACCCAGAGGTGTATGCAGCGGTTAACTCACTGGAGTTCATCTAAAACGCTCTTTCTAATAATGTTAAGAAGTTGTGAAGCTAATTTATCAAGATAATAAAGATTAAAAAATATATATCATCCTCTCCGATATATTTTGAAAAATGAGCAAATTAACAGGGTTACTGCAGCCCCCAGCTAGGTACTAAAAGAAACGTATGTAGTTAAATTGTTAGTGATAGTGAATATAAACTGACAATTTCCATATTTTCATTCACTTTATCAGCAAGTTGCCAAAAGTTGCAGTGGACAGTTACAGAGGTTTCCTCAGTTCAGTTACAGAGGTTTCTTCTGTAAGTAATTCACTCTCTGATCCTGCTGTTCGACTTCCTCAAACCGACATTTCCTTCGCGAGTTGTTTTTGAATGTCGATCTTGCTCTTCAACACATTCGCGACCTTACACTCTTGACATGATGGCATGATGTGGGACACGGGCGGTTTCTCGAGCACGGATTTGTAATCCACCGGTTGTGCACACGGTTCCACGCGTCGCACATTGTGTGCCAACTGGTTAAAGGCAGTGTGTCACCTCGTTTCGCATGTTGTAGATATTAACAGATCCTTGATCTTCTCACCATGCTGATTCCAAAAATGTATATGAATTGTCACAAAAGTGACGATAAACCCATCTTTGGGAGGGTCCAAAGTGCGGTTCACGGACCACCTGGGCGGAGCGGTCCGTGGGTGTGCTGGTTGCCCGTCACGCCTACGACGGTAGCCAACGAGTTTNTAGTTTTGCAAACCATTGCAGTCGATGCAGCGGTGGTCCCCAAGACCCGGTCCACGACGTCAGAGTTGCGCTGACCTCTGGAGCCAGTTTCTGGTCCGGAAAATCGAGAAAATTCAGTAGATTTTCACAAGAGGCACGGAATGGGCGGGTGCTTGGTTCCGTAGTGTAGCGGTTAATACCCTGGACTTTGAATCCAGTAACGCGAGTTCGAATCTCGCCGGAACCTAAGTTTTGCAAACCATTGCAGTCGATCCAGCGGTGGCCCCAAGACCCGGTCCACGACGTCAGAGCCGCGCTGACCTCTGAAGCCAGTTTCTGGTCCGGAAAATCCAGAAAATTCAGTAGATTTTCACAAGAGGCACGGAATGGGCGGGTGCTTGGTTCCGTAGTGTAGCGGTTAACACCCTGGACTTTGAATCCAGTAACGCGAGTTCGAATCTCGCCGGAACCTAAGTTTTGCAAACCATTGCAGTCGATGCAGCGGTGGTCCCCAAGACCCGCTCCACGACGTCAGAGCTGCGCTGACCTCTGGAGCCAGTTTCTGGTCCGGAAAATCCAGAAAATTAAGTAGATTTTCACAAGAGGCACGGAATGGGCGGGTGCTTGGTTCCGTAGTGTAGCGGTTAACACCCTGGACTTTGAATCCAGTAACGCGAGTTCGAATCTCGCCGGTACCTAAGTTTTGCAAACCATTGCAGTCGATGCAGCAATGGTGCCCAACACCTGGTCCGTGACATCGGAGCTGCGCTGACCTCTGAAGCCAGTTTCTGGTCCGGAAAATCCAGAAAATTCAGTAGATTTTCACAAGAGGCACGGAATGGGCGGGTGCTTGGTTCCGTAGTGTAGCGGTTAACACCCTGGACTTTGAATCCAGTAACGCGAGTTCGAATCTCGCCGGAACCTAAGTTTTGCAAACTGATCTAATCTGCCTATTCCCTCTTAGTAGTTCGTTAGGTTATTTTGAAACCTTGTCGTAATTTTGGGACAGTCGAAAGCCAATATTTATCCATTAGCAACCTGTACAACATTAGTTATCAAATATACACATTCAGATCAAGTGAGAACAAGTTGTTGGGAAAGTTTTCTTTCAGCAAGACTCTTGAAGCTTCGAGAGTCGTCCTTTCAAAGACGCGCATTCTGTTCCTCCTCGCTATCGTTGCTTATCGCTGAAACTGTGCTAGAATTTTCTCGTGAGTAATGAGAAGTAGATGTGCTTGCTTCACTAGAGGAGACATTTTCTCAGATGTTGTAGAAATCGAAGGGGCCCTTACCAAATTCATGATTCCCATATTTCGCACTCGAATTAGGAGGAATATCTGAAAAATACGAGTTAGAGATTGTCTCATGTTTCCATTGGATGCACTTTCAGAACAGCTCACCATATTTTTCGGCTGTTGTGATGGGATTTTGTTGGGCAGTGGCAGATATTGAAATGTTCCGGTTTGACGGTAGACCTGGAAAAGTGTGGATGGCGCTTAGTTCATGTGTACTTGATATTTTGTGTGTAGCTAGCCCTTTCATGAGGAACAATAAGCAGCTAGTCTGGTCAATGCCCGCCGATATCAGAAAGCGGGTTAAAGCAGATTTTTGCTTGTCAAAAGGGGTAACAAATTAAAAATTGATGAAAGAAACATGTTTTTTCCCAAAAACCAAGCGGGAAGGTTAGGATCTACAAATATGAATACAGCTTACCTAACTTGTCCGCGCGATGCACCATCGTCGTGGAATGGTGGTAGTCATCGTAGAGGGTCTGTTTCTGTGAAGCAGGTCGTGCAAGTGTTGGATCCGCCCAGAAGGGATGAATCTTAAGTTCGCTTATTTATACATTTATTTATTTATTCATTTTTCTACACTTGACGTGTGCCATCTAATACCATCTAATAAAAAATTTAACATTTAACGCCAAAATAAAAAATCTAATGTGCCATCAAAACAAAACTGTAAATGTGGGCGTTCAAATATCGGTGGCCCTATCGTCGATTAATAAATAATTACTTCTTGGTAATTTCAGCACTTTCTATGAAAAATTCAGTGATGCCTAATCGTTTTTTGCACTGTAAAAAACGAGACCGCGCCGCGCCACCCACGCAACGCGGCAGGGCAGCTGTCTGCTGTGGTTGTTAGGAACGCCACTTCATTCATACTTTTCATGGCTGATTTTGCTAATGGGTAGACATTCCTGCACACACTTACATTGTTGTAGATATATATAAGCGCCGAATCTTGACAAAGTACGGCGACCACAGCGCGCAACTGATCTACCGCGTCACGTAGGTGGCGCGACGCGGCCTCGTTTTCTGAGGTGCAGAAATCACTTTATATGACGAGCACTGTATAGACACCAGTAATTCGCTGTGAGATAAAATCAGAAAAACGTAGCAACATACAGGGAACGTCAATCCCGCGGACTAGAGCGCCGCAACATCCACGCGGCTCGGGCGAGGCAGCACACAACATCCACAGAGCTCGCCCGCGCCGCGTGGATGTTGCGGCGCGCCAGTCCGCGGGAATGGCATTCGTGGTTGACTTTCCCTGTAATGCCCTAGGCGCTAGAGCGATGGACTTGTAGTGCTGTGCTTCTCCGGAAACATTTCAGCGCTTTGCAGGACATGAGTACATTACTATGAACTGTTTTTTTTTCTGTCTAATTCTCTGATTCTCCTCTAGAAATTCAAATATTTCCAATGGATTTACACTTAAGAATATTATAACTCCAACAGAAATAGCAATGTGTACCTGCTGAGAGTGTCGAATGCTGCTCGGCACAAGAGATATGTTACTGGATTCGCCGTCATCCGATGCGAATGCTCGTTGACAGTACGAGACAACAATGACGATGAAACAAAGTGTCAGTTGCACTGAAATTGAACTATTATATTGTCCAAAGGCTCAAGCGGTTTTGTAAGAGTTTTTAAGTATTTCTCTGGTCAGGTCTCGTAACAGTCCTGGACTATATGGCGACGGCGGCCAACTTTTTCCTCGCGAGCCAATTCTTTCTTTAAACTTGTAAAACTGCATTTTTTTAGTGATACCAATCCCAGTTATTCGCGAATTTTAGGATTAGGAGCTGTTCACTAGGCTGGGGCGGTTGCTATTGGCCGCTTACGAAGTAGCTAGCATGATCCCTGCTAGCATCATCTAACAGTGGAATGTTATGCTACCGCAAGAAAGTAGAGACTTACTAGCAGCAAATCCAACATCTCTCATCCGGAAGGGTACGAGTGGTAAAGTAATGTAGAGTGCTGCTACAAAAATCACCGAGAACACCTGCAAATTACCTTTTGAGCAGGTTCACGATGGTAAAACAGTTAGGAATCATTGCAGAGAAATAGTACCGAGATCAGAATATTCTGGCGACTCTGCACATGACGAACAGTGAGCGTTGAGCAGACGAGCGATGCAACTATCATAACGCCACTCAGGGCGCACGACCAAAGGACGCGATGCTCGAACTGAAAAGGGATTGACCTGGGATTTATGGGAATTTTTCAGAGGAATTTAGTGGAAGCATGAGAACAACTCAATTGTTGTTGACATAACGAGTCAATCAGATAATAGCGAGAGTATATACTACACTGGGCACCGAATAAAAACCGAATAATTTTTTTTATTTCAATTTATTTAGTCATGAACTCGTTAAAGAAATTAAATATCCCACATCGCCTCCAGGCGCACATCTCCACGCGTTCCCGTGCCGCACCGATACAACGTAGCTCATCTCCACCGCCGACTCAAACACCGCCCATTCGCTCGAGATCACTGGAACCGGTTCTTGACGACCTTGCCCCAGCCCATAACAAAAACTAAACCCGACCTATCTGAACCAGCACGATAGCAGCACAAAGCCAGAAAGTCAACACGGTATGGTTTCCGGCTGCTTGTCGTACTTCTCCACGAGCTGCTAGAAGGTCCGTTCGCCAGATGACCAGACTCTGAACGTGAAAACTCATTGGATGGCTTCATGAGCATAGTAGTGGTGAAAAATCGGCTTACCTTAACAGTGATGGGCCCAAAGATAGTTATGACCGCTACTGGGAAGAGTACCCTTCGAGAAAAGCAGGCAAACGGGTTTGGCGGCATGAAGAACGTGATAGAAATGAGACACAGCATGGCAAGACCTGAAACTTCGTTGTAGGATAAGGTCCATTTCAGTAATTTGGAGTTGGGCGGAGCTTTTTGTAGCTTCCAAGGCTCAAAAGGACCCAGTAGTCTATATTTACAAGTGGTGCTACACTTTTCAGTCCCAATAGAGATTATCGTTAGGTTAGGAGCACATTACGAATATGCTCACTCTCTACATTATCTGTATATATGAAAGTGAAAGTTTGTATGTTTGTATGTTTGTATGTTTGAATGTTTGAATGTTTGTATGTTTGTATGTTTGAATGTTTGTATATTTGTATGTATGTTCCGAATAGAAATCGCGGAGAGTGAACCGATCCGGACCAAATTTTGCATGCAGGTCCAGGACGGGCCGGCGGAGGCTACAGGATACTTTTGACCTGACCTTATCGATTAGGTTATCGATTATATCGATTTTATTGATTTTCCGCTATTTTTGCCCAGGGACTGCCAGAAAAATGCTTGCTGGGGTTACTTCATACGCTGAACACAAATATGACAATCGTTTTGGGTGAGGGTATCGATTTATTGATTTTATCGATTTTTTCCGCTTTCGCTCGAGGGCGGGCGAGGACATGTCTACTGGGGTTCTCCAATGTGCTGAGCAAGAATATGACAACCGTTTTGGGCGAGGGTATCGATTTATTGATGATATCGATTTCTTCCACTTTCGCTCGGGGGCGGCCGAGGACATGTCTACTGGGGTTCTCCAATGTGCTGAGCAATTATCGACTTTTCTCACTTTCGAGGGGGTGACCACCGAAATGATGATTACTGCAAATGGATGTACATAATTGTATCCTGATTATCCGCATGAGCGTGAAAAACCAGGGGTGGTAAAACTCCCGAGCGAAGCCGGGTATGCCGTCTAGTTCTTCATATTTTTACCAACAAATATTCGAATATTCAAATAATCAAGCACAAATATGTTTCGAAACCAGCGGTAGTTTGATTATTCGAACACAAATATTCGAATAATCAAACTTCCGCTGGTTTCGAAATGATCGAATTTTTGAATAAATCGAAAAAAAATCTTTAAAGCCACTCAAAGGTTGGACACCTCAAATTTTGCTAGTTTCTAAACAATACGAATATTCTTATGACTAAATTTCTTCGACCACTCAAATAGCTCTAACATTCAAATACCAAAAAATCATATAAGAAGATTCTTTGCTGAAATACCAATGTACATGTACAGTGCGCGCCGACGACGGTGGCCTTTCCGCGGCTTCAAGAAGCACGCTGCGCGACCGCACTGCTCGAGCAAGAATCCTTTCCTGAACACAAAACTGTGGGGTTTTCCAGGTAGTTAGTTAGATTTCTTATTAGTTAACATCAAATATGGTGAACAACTGTCAGGAAAAGCCGGTTTCGCCACTGCGGCAGCGATTCTATCGAGAGCGGCGCGGTTGGCCGCGCGCATTTCGATGCCGCGGAAAGGCCACCGCCATCGTCCCCCACTGTACATGCATATTTGGTATGCATTTTTGTGGTTCGCCACACATATCTGCTAAGCCCCGCCCAAGACCAAATTATTGAAAATATCTGCTTTTCTCAGTGCACATTACTGAAAGTACCGTTTTCTAGCGTACTAGTACCGATTTACCTCCAAACGTGTAAGCCGTGCAAATCCTGTAGGCGTCACTTGTAGTGCAGATGACTCGCTGGTACATGCACATCATACAGACGAAGAAGGCGAGTACTGAAAAAAAAACCAAAAAAAAAAAATAAAGTCTCAGCATTTTCACAGGCCATTATCCTTGGACTATAGTGTGTTGGTCGAATAATGCATTAGATAGTTCGATATTCGAATAATTCGACTAATTGAAGTATTAAGAAAAGGTAGAGCCCTACGCGTTTGGATGAACGAAAATAGGTGGGGATGAAGCCTTGTGTTTTTGGAATGTTCGATTTTTTTGGATGTATCATTGGATTGTTATTTGAATTAATTGAATTAATTCGATCTTTATTCGGTCAGCGCTCTATTGCACTATGTAAGGCATGTTTTTTTTTCAGCAGATGAGACAAATTTATAAGTGTTCATGACACCACTTGCTGTGGATGTATCAAGTAGGAGGAGCGGTTTTCCTGTGCCTGGATGCATCATCGGGGTTACCCAGGGTAAACATGTTGACATCCTTGTTAACGATGGGCAAATTTATGTGGTGTTAAGACGTTTACCCTGGGTAATTTCAATCGTGCTAGCGGACGCTGGTCTTTCTATCCATTTGGACCCTGATCTTTCTATACATTTAAGGGTAATATATGCTACGTGCGTGCGTTAGTCGCGCGTTGGACGCACGCATCCATTTGCTGAGGGTTTCCAACAAAGATCAGTTAACGCGACATGAATGAAAGTAACTGACGGTTGCCTTGAGTGATCGCAGTGACGCAAATGCGTCCGTTAGAGTTGCGTCAGAGCTACGTCAACGGTACGACTGGGCCTATTGTTCATCATATAGATGCACGCGTGTGGTTTAAAACGCACGCACCTACTATAAATTGTCCTTCACAGCGGTGGAAAGAGGCGGGGCAAAATGATGTCTTTCGCCTGTGTTCTCTTCATGCTTGAGCACTCTACCATCAAGGTGTAGCCATTAAAAATGCACTTGAACCCTATTATAAAATGAACTTCAAAACTTCGTAGACAAGTGGCGGGCACTCTGGCTGCCTGCCGCACCGAGGTAGCGGGCCTGCTGGGCAAAGACACCGAGGAAAATCGATATGTCGTGATTTTCCGCTGCCTGGGAAGGTGCAGCAGACAACCAGGGTGCCCGCGCCGCTGTACAGCCCTTTGTCTACGACCGTTTGGAGTTCACTGTACTCTACGTATCTTTGCCAAGCGTGTACAAATCTTAGGAGACACAAATTGTTTACTGATACAGTCAGTCTGGCAATGTTGCTGCGTATAGCCTGTTAAATTCTGGTTGATAGATAAAAGAAGGTGAAAGAAGGGAAAAAAATCTCGGAGTACCGTTCCAGAATTAGAAATGGACCATGCCAATCTTTATTAGCCTCAGGATTAGCAAAATTTCCCGTTTTTTTTTTTGTTTCGTATTACCACGATGAAGCAAAAGCAATGTAGCTCCATACCTGCACAAATCGCGTATACAAGTACGGCAAGACTCTTCAAAGAGTCCTTCAGATTTGGAGATGCGCCAGCATGTGCTCGTCGAGCCAACTCTGCCGAACAACTTGACCTGCAAGCAGAAACTCATGGAAAAGTGCAAATCCAAGCACTGCGAATGAGCTCCACTAACTTTGGACAAGTAGACGTCAGAGGGACCCTGGATCCATCTCTTTCCTCCATCACCAACTCCGAACCGGCAGTGTACTTGAAGCCTTGGATATGGTCCCACTCGGCGATGGGCTCGTATTCGAGCTGAGCGTCGAAAAGGACTCGATTCACAACTAACGTGTGGTCGCGATAGAAAGTGGTCTCATTGAATGACACCGCTAAAAATCAAGGACTGGGTAGGCGGTCACTTTTCAGAGTAGGAATAATCTGACGTGGTGGCAAGACGTTGTTACTTGTATGTTGGACTTACGCTTGTAGGAAAGTGGATGCAAGAAATGGAGTGAATGAATCGTGGAGAACAGAGATTCCTGAGGCTCGTTGAGGCAGTCGCTGAGGCGCTGGACCAATGCGCCTACAACAGATTATACGTATTTCCAGACTTCGATATGGGTTGATAGATTTTCGGTAACCAGCTCAACTTGGTCACGACGTTGGTTCAGTACTAGTTAGTTTGAAAACTTAGGGTAAGTAAACAGTTAATAAACTTAAGGTAAGTGAACTACATCAAAGTTAAACAAAGGAAAGTCCTCCGCGCTATCTTGAAGTGTTCCCGGTATTACCTAATTTTTGGGCCTTTTTACTCGTATTTGAATGAGGGAACACGGAACTGTCGGACAGGCTACATTCTTTTAAAAGTTTTTTTTACATTCTATTTAACATAACACATTCCCTTTACATTAATGATTTTTAGCACGGTGTGAGACACCACATCAAGGGCAGTGTTTCATCTCATATACGATTTTGAGATTTTGACATAATAAGAATCTTCAGTCGACGCAGAACAGAATGGTGCACGCATTTTCTCACAGAGGTACCGGAAAACCCTGTCCTGAATCATTTATTCGTGGAGAGTTCAAGTGGCTCGTTGAGACAACTACCACAAGGAGTTGCACTCCTGACATGTTAGGCGCAAACAATCGATATCTGCGTTGCACGGCCCGCCGCAACTTCTTGTGGCACCTCGAGCTCTCCAAAAGTAAACAGTTCAAAAAGCGGGTTTTGGGCAATTTTGTAAGGGAGCATGTGTACCATTGTGATCAGTGATTTCTAGAGGATCTTCCGATCAGGGATGAGCGGAAGTCAGATCTGAAATTTCGGAAGTCGGAACTCGGTGCATATGTGCATGTATGTATGTGTATGCATATGAATACCCAGAGGTGTATGCAGCGGTTAACTCACTGGAGTTCATCTAAAACGCTCTTTCTAATAATGTTAAGAAGTTGTGAAGCTAATTTATCAAGATAATAAAGATTAAAAAATATATATCATCCTCTCCGATATATTTTGAAAAATGAGCAAATTAACAGGGTTACTGCAGCCCCCAGCTAGGTACTAAAAGAAACGTATGTAGTTAAATTGTTAGTGATAGTGAATATAAACTGACAATTTCCATATTTTCATTCACTTTATCAGCAAGTTGCCAAAAGTTGCAGTGGACAGTTACAGAGGTTTCCTCAGTTCAGTTACAGAGGTTTCTTCTGTAAGTAATTCACTCTCTGATCCTGCTGTTCGACTTCCTCAAACCGACATTTCCTTCGCGAGTTGTTTTTGAATGTCGATCTTGCTCTTCAACACATTCGCGACCTTACACTCTTGACATGATGGCATGATGTGGGACACGGGCGGTTTCTCGAGCACGGATTTGTAATCCACCGGTTGTGCACACGGTTCCACGCGTCGCACATTGTGTGCCAACTGGTTAAAGGCAGTGTGTCACCTCGTTTCGCATGTTGTAGATATTAACAGATCCTTGATCTTCTCACCATGCTGATTCCAAAAATGTATATGAAATGTCACAAAAGTGACGATAAACCCATCTTTGGGAGGGTCCACAGTGCGGTTCACGGACCACCTGGGCGGAGCGGTCCGTGGGTGTGCTGGTTGCCCGTCACGCCTACGACGGTAGCCAACGAGTTTTGACGTGCCAGATCGATGAGATCAGTGGCTTCACACATCAGCTCGGTCAAGCAAAATGTTACAAGCCCCTTACAAACCCCGTCCCGGAAAACGGGTTCAAGGACCGTCTTATGACATTTTATGTATATCCCCGGAATCAGCGTGTCGAGGAGATTCGCGATCTGCTAACAACTCAAACACGAAAACGAGGTGACACACTGCCTTTAAGCACATTGTCGCAAATGTGTTAATGGTCTTCCGAAAGACACTAGCCGTAGAACCGAAGCCAACAGCACTGTTTATGCTCCCCGTCTCCTCAGAAAAACCACTATGAAAGTTTCTTCCGAGGATTGCTCTCACGCTCTATTTGCGTGGTACCGTGTGAGGGAACAACGTTCGAGGAAAAACAGGCAGGTAGATACGTAAGAAAGCGTCACTTTCTTTCTACAACTGATGTGCAGTGCACTTCATGCCGGTTCCTTGTTCAAAAACTACGCAGAAGTCAGTAGCAGTCAGTGGCGGACGCATTATTGGGCAGCCAGGGAGAAGCATGTACACAGGTTGAATGGCTAGAATTTCCTTCTTTGTGCAGATATGTTGAGCAAAACTTCAAAAGCAAAACTGAGTGCTCATTTCAACATCAGACGATCAAATTTAAAAATATAAAATTGATGAGGAAAGCAAAGAATTGAAGTTGACCTGCTGCAAAGTATTTTAGAAGTATTTCAGCACCTTCACCGACCCTCCCCGCTTCCCCTCACCTTTCGTCTGCCACTAGTGGGGGCTCAAGCGGAAAAAATGCGACTTGTTCAATGTCCGTCCAAAACTTCCGAAAACTTCCGGCTTTTTTCGCACTTTTTCGGAAGTCGGAAGTCGGAAGTCGGAAGCCCGAAAAACACCGGAATATCGGAAGTTTCGGAAGTCGGAAGTCGGAATTCCGCTCATCCCTGCTCATGGATCCTACCCAGCATGCTAGACAACCCCTATGAGCACCTTTCACCATGCCGAAGCAAAATGCATGGCAAGAATGGTGATCAGATTTGCGATCAGCGTGGTGAATAACCCTTGCGAGCATGCTCCAGCCACATCCGGAACAGAACTCGCAAGAAATCAATAGATCAGTAACCATCGCGTGAAATGGCTATCAGATCCATGATCTGCGTGGTAGATTGCCCTAGTTGGGACGTCTGGTTTGGAGTTAGACAGAAAAATCGATAAATCGATATCCGAATCGATGTTATCTGGGAAGGAGACTCCTTTGTCCTTTTCGATGCTCCCTTTCTTTGTTAGTTCACTCACAGATGCCTTCTCATCGTTTGAATTTGGCACCGGCGCGCGTCGCCCAGATTTTTGAGAAAAAGTTGTCTCAAGGGTGCCTACCTTATATACTATGCTAATCACGAATCTGACACCCCTGCGAGCATCTTTCCACCAAGCCCCGAGCAAAATTTACGAGAAATCAGTAAAACCAATAAATCAATAATGTTTGTGCAGAATGATTGTCAGATATGCGATCAACGTTATTGATAACCCCTCCGGGCACGCTTCCTCCACGCCTCGAGCAAAACTCAAGAAAATCAATAAAATCAATAAATCAATGAACATGTCGCTCAAAATGGTTGTCAGATCCGTGATCAGCGTGATGGATTGCCCCAGCGGGCACGTTGCTATCTGGACTGGAGCTAAACTGAGAAAACTGATAAAAACGATCGATAAATCGATATCCGGATGGATAACATCCTGCGAGAAGTATCCTAGATCCCAGCTGGGTTCTGATGGTGTTCCATGTTCCCCACACTCCTTCCTTACCCACCCCTTTAAAATTCTCGTTCTCATCGTTTAAATTTGGCGCCCACGCGCGCGCCCAGATTTTTGAAAAAAATCGTCGTAAGCGTTTCTATGTTTTATATATAGAAGACCCCACATGCCATTCAGGTGGTGTAGCAAGGCGTATGGACGGAATTACTAAGAATCAAAACCTTTCCGTCCGCTAGTTCGGTAGCCAAACATGTAAAAGTCGCGCGATCGTAGTGATATTGGCTGTGAACTAAATTTCGTGCCGTCCACTACGGAAAACTGAGATTTTTAGAGTTTTCCAGACTCATCTTGGTGAGTATTTACTGTGGGATAAAAGCTCCCTGAGCTGGGGATGGCGATAGGCCAACGATCATTTTCCACGAGAGTGTGATGTCCACATACCGTTTTTCAGCAAAGTCATCGGAATTTAAACCAGCTCTGGGAAGCGGAATTTGATCTGATCTTGTCAAAAATGGATCTATGAGAATCCCGAGCGTTCTTCTACCACTTCGCCACTTTTCCAAGCGAATAACATTGGTAGGTATTGTTGAAGGTATTGCTACCAAAATGCAGCTCGGAGAAAATCATCCAGCACGATTCCTAGAAGAAATAGAGGAAATCCTTCAAAAATTGCTCATCTACGTTGCCACTAAAGCAAAGCCGTTATAGAACCGTTGACATGTGGATTAAATAGTGACGGCCTCGCCAAATATAATGCAAAGAAGGTGGTTATTGCTTGTAATGATGTGGACAAATCCTCGATGTTCGGAGGGCTGAAATTGAGCTCTCTGGATATTTTCAATTATTTCACGACTGCTAGCTATAGTGGACATTCTTCATACTTGTAGAACAATAGGGCTTTCTTTCCAACCCAAATTGTACATATACATATTACCACTTCTAGATGCCATGCTTCCTGCGAACAGAAATATGTTATGGTTTCTTAAAAAATTGCGCCATTTCTTTTCCATCATCCTAACATTGCACAGTGCCCTAGAATGTGCGGTTAGGTAGAATGAATACTCCATCGAACTTTTTCGTCCAATCGACTGGTTAAATGAATGCTCTTGAAGGAAGTTTAAATGCAATTCACGTTAGTGCTCCATTAGAGTCATACAGACCGGAATCTATAAAGGTTGACGTGAAACAACAGTCTTTCTCTTTTGCTGTCGATTACGCGTAGTTACTTTCTCAACGAGAATTGAACTTTAGGAGCGACTTCTCCAATAAATTCTTCGTCCGCGGTGGACGGCTCTGCTATGTATGTGTTGTCTAGACCGATCGCTCACATGGAGCACCCCCCCCCCCCCAATGGGGG
>JARK01001346.1:2819266-2829678 GCA_000688135.1 Ancylostoma ceylanicum | reverse complement strand
CCCCCCCCCCCCCAATGTGGGAGAAATGCACTAGTTCCCCACGGAAGTCACCTGTGCGTTCTCCCTTTACTTGGCTGTTTTCGTCCAAGGGTCTATGATTTGTTTTCCTGAGAAGCACTTGAAGAACTGGATTCATGCAGTGAATTGATGCAAGAAGTAGCATGTTGTTTAGAAGAACTGTGGGTGGAGGCCCATGAATAACAGCAGGCAGATGTTTTTTTTTTGCTGTCATTAGCTTGTCTTTTTCTATGTAGTTGCACTCATCCTCTTTGGCGGGATACTCACACATAATTTTAGCTGTGGTGAGGATACTCCACGTCTCTTGGTCTCATATCCTGTGTGTTTGTAGACTTTGGCGATACCGTATGGTCAGCCTGCATTCTTAAGTACGAAATTTTCTTGGAAACCGCGAAATCACATGAAATTCTCGAGAACAAGCAATTGGGAACGTAGCCGTGGAATACATTGCAGAATTCGCCGACTACAACGGAATCCCATCTCTTCTCCTTTTCCGAAAATTCCAGTGATTTCCCTTCCACCCACTTTCCTGCGTTCGCCGCTAGCATACACTTGTTGGGCGCCCCAGACTACTTTCGGACTTCTCACTTCTCACTTCCATAGCTTCCGATGTTCTCTTGATTTTATTGGGTCCGCGTCCTGAGTTCCAAAATTTTAATTTGAATTCCGCTCATCTCTGGTGGGCAGCCACCACATGCGGACCACTCGGCCCAGATGGTCCGCGGAATCTGCACATTGGACACCCCCCCCCCCCCAGAAAAAGGAGTTTTTGTCACCTTTGGGGGTATTTTCGTATATTGCTGGGATCAGAAGGACGAGATGCTCTAGGATCTGTTGATCTCTCCAACACGCCAAAAGAGATCGGACACTGCCCTTAAGAAGAGTTCCTAAGGAATTTCTACCCTCCCCTCTGAAAATGTCACAGTGAAGAACTGTCACATTAGAGTTTGCAGACACAGGAACGAAGTTTAGCATCACAGAACCATGTGCTTGTTTTTCCAGTTCAGAAAGAATTGCTTGAGCATTTGCAGAAAATGGAACGCTAAATAAAAATGATGCCGAAAAAAATTATTCCGAAACAATCCCAAAACAGAAATCAAAATTGACGTATTTGATTCTTCTGCTTTTGAAGTTTTTTTAGGTGAAGCAGTTTATTGACCTTTGTTTCGGCCTCTCGCTGTCCTCGGAGGTCTGCAAAGAGGCTGGCTCCAAATCATCTTACATCTAACTCACAAAACACCTCACCATCCTGTGCTAGGATCTCGATTTCGTTTCAAGCTCAAAGAAGAAGACGTGCAATGTCAAAACAAACTGAAGGTTTCAATATCAGCAAAAAAATAACGATTCCATCAGAAATTTTTCTGGACGATCCATTGAGTTCCGAAACGTTAGAGATCTCAGACACTTCTGTAAGAAGAATACTTCAATTATGTTATTAAGTTCCTGCGAAAGTTTTGTCGGTTTTTCTTCGTCGGCATTATTTTTTCCACAACTTTACCGAACTACAACCTTGATAAGCGGCATAACTTCTATGAACGTTAGAGATCACTACATATTTTAGAGCACATCGCTGGTGCCCTATGCCCAGAACACGGAAAGCTGCGAAGCAGGAAAATCGAGGACTGAAATTTTTGAGTCGGCATGTTTGGCGATTTTTTTTTCTTGGAAAGCAAGAGTATCTGAAGCTGGCAAAGGTGGCAGATATACCGTAAAATTCCCCAAGAATCTGAGAGATGGTAAATCGTTTGCCAGCAATGTTGTCGAAACTTAAGGCAGGCCCAGGAAGCAAGTTTTGGCCGAGTTTTGCAGCGCAGAAAATGGGCATCTTGCGTCTTGAAGGTTTTTCTATTGCAGCTTCTCCAACTTTAAGGATCAAATAACAGCTGTGGCTAATTCCTAGGATAACTGCTTCGAATTAGCAGCTTGGGTTGGATCGTCCAGCAAGAATTACAGAAAAAGCAAAGAAAATGCTTCAAAGAGTGCTCGTCTGCGGTTCTGTTCGATAGCGGACTTGATAGTGGTCCTTACGTTGAATAAAAGGAAGGTAGTCCGAACCACCCTGCTTATGGTCTTACTGGAAGATCATGCGAAAAACGGAAAATTGAAAACGCAGTGCCTGTGAATTATCAAATGTTTTCTGCATCCTAAGTGCAAGGGATATCCGTTGAACTTGGTTGAAGAAGAGCAGGATTCGCTCTACAAGTCCATTACAATACTTCTTTGTTATACGGCATGTAGAGAGAACTACAGAGCTTTGAAAAAAAACCGACAAAACTTTTGCACCAACCTAATAATGTAATACATGTTTATATATGATGCATTACCAGGTTTTTTATAAGAGGATATTGCAGCAAAGGGCGCGTGCGGCGCAGTGGTAAGAGGCTCGCTGCGCACCCACACGGTCGGTTCGATCGCGCCTGTGGCCAACCAAGCCATCCATTCCCCCGGGGTCGGTAAATTGGTATCAGAGGAGTCTGGGAGGATGAAGCACTGACTTGATTGCCCTCCGCACGTCACTGTATCGGGCACAAACGAGTTCAACGCCTCTACGATGCTCAGATGGAGTCGAATGCGTGGCGCACCCCACATGACGGGATTGATCAACGCCGACCACTTTATCCTTTATCGTTTATTGCAACTAAATTATTTGGTGCTGCATGCGGTTCTGCACGTCGATGAGCGTCGGATGCTCTAAATATGTGAGCAGTGTGAAAGTAGTCCTAGTGCTCACCAAATACAGCTACTATGTATGTACACTTTTTACCTAGGCGTCCCCATCGTTGCCTTCTCCAGAAACTGGGCAGTTAAAACCAAACGCAGTTTATGTATCCATCCAAACGCCTTGTCATCTCACAATTTACAGTTCATCGTGAAAAATTTTTAAGTATGAGCTGTTCGCTGTGCATGAATCACTTCCGGTATGACTCCTAGAAATGGGGACGACCACGTTATTCATTTGTTGTTGTAACTACCCATCTGCAATAGTGGACAGCGTTCTCTCCAACTACTACAACCTTCGATTGTACTTCATTGCACCAGTTGGTCATTCGAAGACACATACGTACGAAAACCGTGGTCCGATAGGAAGGTATCAAGTTTCTAGCCAGTTCGCGGGAGCACTCGGCCGTTGCGGTGTTCTTCCTTAAACAGGTTGCTTTCTAGTTCCACTGTTATTCAGCCTGCCCCATGAGTAACTGGTGACCTTGGGAAGAAATAGAGACATTGCAGATATTGGAGGATTCGCTCCCAAACTATCCTGCTTTTCTCATAACGACTCGTTTACTTTAAACGCAAGCATGCTTTTTTTTGGTTTTGTGGGAGAATCTGTTCATTTAGTTGGATCCACAGCCTTTCTGTTGGTGAGAACACGTGCTACATAATTCTGCTGACTTTACCCGTTCTTGAATTTACAGTGAACTCCAAACGGCCGTGAACAAAGGGCGGAACCGCGGCGCGGGCACTCTGGTTGTCTGCTGCACCGAGGCAGCGGGCCTGCTGGGCCGTGAGACGGGGGCTGGGGGGTGGGGGGACCGATACGATTTATGATTTACCGATATGATTTCCCGCTGGCTCGAGAGGTACAGCAGAAAACCGGAAACATAAAAACAGGACAGTCGTAAAAAAGAAAGCTTGAAATGTCTGAAGGATGCGCAAACCTTAGGACAACACTTTTGTATCACTGACTCCGTGATGTAGCTGTGTAAATACGTACATACGTGCTGAGTCACCACTAAGAATTGGTGGTGATAGAAGTTAACTAACTGAATGATTAACTATTAGGTCGTCAAAAACCAAATGTCGGATTTTTGAAGATCGGCTTGACAGTTGCTATCTTCGGCGCTTCATTAGATCCATTCTCATCTTTCCTTGCATTAAGAAGGTACATGCAAATTTTCGTATGAAAGCAACTTTTGTGAAACAACTTGACGACCAAAAATGGTGTCATTCCCGAGTATGGGCTCCATCGGGGAGCCTTCAAAGCAAAGACAACTCGATATATTTTTTTCAAATAATTGGAGACGGAGTGGTTAATGAAAGGGCGGAACACCGATGGATTGAAAAGTTTCTCTTCGATGATATAATCTTGCAAACTAAAGGTTATTATGAACCTGGATGACCTGCAAGCTGTAGCCTCAGCGAATTGCACTCAAACTAGGTCTGCATAAGCAGCAAGGTTTGAAGCACGCAATTCTATACTGTTGAGGTGTTCGAGGCAGTATGACGAAGGAAAGTGGCCTGATGAACAAATTTTCCACAGTTTGTTTGGGAGACGTCATTCAAAACCTTCTTATTCAAAATCAGACAGTCCATACTTGACGACCTAATAATTATCAGTAAATGAGAACGACATATGGAGATTAAGTTCCTGAATTTCAGAAAATGTTTTTCTCCCGACAAACTACTAGTAAGCATCTATATTGTCTTTGGAAAGCTTGTGAGAACGCTTGAGTTTGGAAAAGATTGCGTTTAATTTATTCTGATCCTAATTTCACGCCGTTCACGGAGATTTTCCTCTTGAGGTCCTGCCACATCAAGGACTTTGAGAAAACCATAAATATATCATGCTCAAATTTCGCAAAATACGCTGAAAGATAAACAAATAAAGGTTTTCCGCAACCTTGTAAAAGTGGACTGGCAATCCTTCGAAGACCAAAAACGGGCGGAGTTCCAGACTCCTGGTTCTCGATTCTCTGATATTCCTAATACCGCCGGTTTCCGACTCCTGACTTCCAAAAAATTGCCAAAAACCGGAGGCCTCGGAGGAAATGGGGTGTGATCAAATTCCGTTTTTATCCCTGTGAACCTCCACAAATGAATAGCCCCATATTCTGCGCGTACTACGAGTATTCTGCTCCTTTTCACCTCTCATTTTTAGCAGCCAAGAATCTATGACGTACAATTTCAAATTCAACCCTTTGCTGTTGAAAGATGAAAATCCATGCTCTTCCGTTCCATTACAAGCTCGTCAACGGCTTGCAGCTTCTCCAAGGTGTCATCTGAGTGGAGCATCTTCAAATATGAACGACACAGCCTACGAGCGCCTCCAATGAAAGAATTGGAACAACTCTTGGCGTGTCCCTCGGCTTCACTGAATCTTCGTCAAGGTGTCACACGGCAAATACAGAATGACTATTAGCGAGGGGTGGGCCCACATTCGCACATGTTGCTATATTTTGGATGTTCCTTCTTTTCTGGGTGTTCGCGTGATGCTCTGCGCTTCATGTCGGAACATTTGGAGAATTCATTTCTAACTGGAAATCTGTTCGTTCAAGATGCAGCTGAACCTCCTTTTTGTGAACCATCTGTGACTCCCATCTGCCTTACAGAACTGCTGTAACAACTAAAATGACTGAGAAAAAACATAGCAGGCAGAATCTATGATTTACCAGACTTTCGCTCGTGTGATTACTGCATTTTTGCCAAATTCTATTGTCTCTGAAATGATACTCACGGGATATATGAGGGCGAGATTTAGCAGGCTTCTCTGTACCTACACTACTTTAGAAACAGGGTCAGAACACTTGTGTCTGATGACTTTCGAGTATAAACGTTTATAACCTAAGCAAGAGCTTATTTCGCGTAGAAATACCATGTTTTTCATAGCTTTCATAGCCTCTCTAGACATTGAAAATAGTTAGTACGTGGTAAATTTAGAGTATATGACCACATGGCCCGCCAGTTTCCACCTCCAAGTACAGGGTGCGCCAAAATTATAGCGAAAGCACATGCGCGGATAATTCGACCTCCACTTGGTAGCCTCCGGTTTATGTGTGCGCTGCTTGTTTTTATTGTTTCAATTTGTTCATGCTTATCTCATCCAAGCATGAAAATGCGTCATTTTAAGGATGATCATGCGCTCCTGCCACCGCTCTTCAACCACTGGGTTCTATCGCCAAGGTTTTTCGGCACGCGAGATTCACCAGCATCTTGGAGTGCGTAAAAATGTTATCTGCAGATCCATTTAACACTACAAGGACTTAGGAACCGAAAAATATTGATCTGGACGAGGAATACATATATCTGTGATCACTACGAGTAATCTCAGAAAGGTACGCAGACAAAATCTTAGGGACCTCGTGTGCTAGCTCCGCACGATGTCACGAGAAATGGACATAAAGCAGATTCCGATGGGAAGAATCTTCGGCAAGCTTGGCCATGGGCTAATCTCAGTTAGAAAATTGTTCTTGGACCTACCAGCAGGACGGGACGTCCGCTCACAAGGCAAGAATGGTGCAGAACTGGTGCAAAGCCAATTTTTCCGACTTCATCAGGTTTGGCGGGATGCCTGCCAACTTTCCTGATTTGAACCCGACTGATGACAGCGTCTGGTCGATTTTGGAAGCATAAGCCTGCTGAAAACCTTGCCGCTTTGTGGGTTTTTTGAAAAAAAAGCCCTCCAGAAGGCGTAGGACGAGCTCGACGCGCCATGCCTACATAGTACCACAGTCGATGCCTCCCCGAAGCGCCTCAACGCCTGTTTCGATGCCAGCGGAGATATTTTTGAATTTTGCTGCTGTTTTTGGGTAACCATAGACCGGTAAATATTGTTCTATCATTGGTTTCTCAAAAATTGGTACATTTTCGCGCTAGGCGACTTGTACACCTTTTCGCTATAATTATGGCGCGCGCTGTACATTCCAGGACTGACCATAAACACTTAGAGGAACAATAACTTCCATGCTCGTTCATCTCTGAACCTGGGCAACTTCCGATGATGGTTTGTTCTGAAAGTAAAGTCGATAATAAAAGTCGATAATAAATGAGCTTTCCCACCATAAGAGTCTAAAGCTGCAAATGAAACCTATAAAGTTACCAAAACATTTTCGAATAATTGCACATGTATCATCCATATCCTCACTATTTGTTAGAATACCACACCTTCATGTCCATACAACCATTCTCTGACCTCTGTCCGAATGAAGATTTTGTTTCCTTGACAATTATGCAACTTTAATAGTATATGTTCATGAATAACTTCCGTTGGAATACACAGTGGCGACCATAAGTTTTGCACGTCGCCTATTTCGAGCAGTCAATTTTTGAAAATTCATGAGTATATTCTAAATAACACTTGTATCTTAGGCTCACACAAATCTTACTGGAAAGACCTATCGGGACTTCAATGCTTCATTGAGTTCACCCATGATGAACCTATTGAAATATCGGGATTCACCCTTTTATCTACACAGCACAGCATGTTTACCTATACGTGACCATGTCTAAACCTAGCTGCTACCATCAGTCATACCTGTGGGTATGAGATTACCCCCCCCCCTTTTAATGATGCATCCGGAGTCAAGACTAGGATGTGATAAGGCACATTGCGCTCCTTCTCTGCTGAACTCTGCTCTGCTGCACCACACTTCTTGATGGAATCATAAAATTTTTTTGCCATGCCAGGTTGTTATGGTTGAAAACTTCATTGTGACCTTGCGTTTCGACCGAAATCGTCTTGTTCAGTAGCGAAGCGAAAGAAATTGTCCATTTCGGCATTAAAATCGCAGTCACTAGGACCCGTTCAGTATCGACGATACTGTGAGTACTGCTAGGTACTTTCTCAGCTGCAACTACTATGGAAATCAATTAAATCCAATTCTCCTCCAGATTTAGATAAAACGCTCCCAATTGCAGCCATGTCCCCGTTTTCAGCAAGATCGTGCACAACTTTTCCCTTTACAGGCACTGGAAGCAGTGCTGTTGCCAGGATTTTTGCAGAATAACCCGACCACTTTTGCCAAAATCAATTATTTCCCTTTTCCTTTTGAAAGTTGAGGGAGCGTAATATATGTTTATGTTTACGTTTGATACGCTCAAGATGTGCACGTAACATGCATAACTAAGAAGATAACAATGAAGAAACAAAACGTAAAAAGTATAGAACAACACACTCATAACCCAGTAGAACAAACAAGGAGAACACTAAAAAGTGATACAAAAGAGAAAAAAGAACTTGAAAAAATAAACAAGAATGTTACCTGGCATAATATTGAGCATAAAGACACAAAAGGCGTGAGGAAAAAATAGTGCTATCTGAAGTGCCCTTCGTTTAGCTGAAAA
Organism: Ancylostoma ceylanicum; assembly: GCA_000688135.1. Classification (NCBI taxonomy): domain Eukaryota; kingdom Metazoa; phylum Nematoda; class Chromadorea; order Rhabditida; family Ancylostomatidae; genus Ancylostoma; species Ancylostoma ceylanicum. The sequence continues at coordinate 2,821,602 of JARK01001346.1, read as the reverse complement.
ACTTGAGTAAATGGAGTGTTTTGAGAGCTTAGAATATGTGATAGTAATATGTGTATTCTACCCACAACGTTTGAGCGCGATTCGTTCAGCATCAACGATGCTGTGGGTTTTTTAATGTAACTTTTAAGACACATTTGAATTCTACTCTTCAATCAGAATTAATAGAAGGAATAATATCTCGTCCTTCCTGAAAAATGTCCCCTTCTCTGCGTTTATCTGCAAAGAAGAGGCTGATTATCCAAAAAGTCAAATGTTCGAAAACCCCTTCGCTCACCCCATCTTTTACGAGGTCCCGCTTGCCTTGAGTCGAGTTCCTGCGAAGTCTGTTTGCACTCTTTTGGAGAAATCCCTGCAGAATAGGCTTCTCGTTTCGCAACGCTCCAAACTAGCAGCATGCGTCATTACCAATGCCGTCTCACTCATCATTTTTTGCTTTCCGGGTGCTATTAGCCTGCGGCTGCTGACACTCCCAACGAGTCCCCCGCAAAGTCAAGTGTTTTTCCATCCATTGACGTGGATCTCTGCGCTAGGACACCTCCGCATGGTGTCGTAAGTCCATTTTTGGAAAAACAAACACTCGAGAGGCGACTACTGATGAGTTGGCCGGTTTGTCTGGCCGAGTAGCAGCGCATGGAGCTCATCGTTCAATTGGATTTCGTCGCTCATAAAAGCCGCGTTGCTCATCGATTTCTGCAAGGTCGTTCGGAATTAGCCACCACGAGCCCCGGACGTGACTCAGCCGCCATCCGACCACCCGCGATGGGCGACCGCCTCGCCATGCGGGCCGGATCGCCCCCGGCTGGGTTGCGTCCGCGTCGCAGACCACTCGGTCTCGATTTCCCCTCTAAAGAGAGGTGCTGTTTGCGTTGATACATACCTCATTCGTCGACGGTAAACACAGCATGCTTCTCGCTGTGCACACACGTTCAGCCGCTTTAATTCGTTCGACTCGTGCCGCCGTCAGACGACTACGCAAATGTTGCCGCCTGTGCTTTGGTACAGCTTACCAGCAAACTTCGCATCAGCTCCGGTTGTGCTTTTGACCTGGTTATTGTCCGTGCTGATTGTTAGTTCATCTAGATTATGAAACCGCCCTTTTTTGGAAAAAACTACCCAATGGCTCTACACTCACCCTTCGCCTGTCTGAATAATTCTGTGTTGCAATGAATGACTCAGAAGCCAAAGTAATTCAACCAGCCACCTATTCGAAGCTCTTTCTCCCTAACAATACTTTTGATGACCAAGTCGGGACAATAGAAACTATGTGTTCTTCCTTTTCCTTCTTTTTTTTTGCCTATGCTCCGTTATGTTTCCATGTCTATGAATGCATTATATCAGCATTTCCATATTCCTTCAACCTTGAATGCATCAAAGTGCTTAAATTTCATTGCCGCCGTTCCCCTGCCCTTTCCTGCTTCGATTTCGTCTTTTACGAATAAGACGATAGTTTTCTAAACGAAACTATATAATTTATTCAACTCACGGTCTCACATTTCCTACAGCGGCATTTCGTTCACGAAGTATGCTTATTTTTTCAAAAAAAAAATTGATTGAAAATCTGAACACATATTAGTTTGTCGTTTCAATCGACTCACAGAACCATAGCTTTTTCACTTATAAATTTACTTGTTTGGTAAACTATAGCAAAGCAGTCTTTCCAGAAAGAACCGCTGTAAAATCCTTCAGGCCATAACTTCTGTGTTCCCTTTTTCGAAAGAAACTAGTGAGGAAGTATGTACAGTCCTTCTCAAAAAGATATACTGATTACGCAACTGCACCATCGCGGCGGAACCTGAACGAGGGATGCGGAGGGAGCATGCCCTAAGTGAGAGGACCGAGTAGGTCCCGCCGCGATTCTGCAGCCGCGACGCTAAGAAACCGCACGCGCAATCCGTCTATCTTTTTGAGAAGGACTGTACGTACTTCAAGCACTGAGAAATTCCCTTTTTCTACCTTCGTTTCTTCCGTTTCAGAATATGCCGTCTTTTCACACATAACCCTGTATTTTGACTTTCTCCTTCACAGTGCTATCGAAGAAAAGCAAATACTGACTAAGTAACCCATACAACTTCGAGGGCTTAGCTTTTTCGGGCATTCGCAGCATGTGATGGATTTAACAACTGGAACCGGTGCGATTCATTCACTTTCATGTACTCTGCTGTGATCGCGCACTCAGCCATTTTCGCGGACTTATGAACAAATAACTTGCGGGTCACTTCATGGCGCGATATTCTACGCCATTCCCAGCAACGACTTTGTTTGAGAAACCGCCTTTACTCTGCTAGTTCTCATGCCGACCCGTTCTCGAGCGGATTCGGTCAATGGGGGGGGGGGGG
>JARK01001346.1:2765180-2801246 GCA_000688135.1 Ancylostoma ceylanicum | reverse complement strand
GGAGGGGGAGTTCTGCCGCTTTAAAGCTAGTATTGAATAAATATTTTGTTGTGTAAGTGTGATCGTTCCTGTTTTAGTTTTACTTCCTGGGCATTATACTATTGCCTGGTTTGTGGCTGAGCAAGAAGCATGTAATGAAAACATAGAGCTACTTCATCTTGGATAATTTGAATAGCAGAAGATAGAAATTGGACATTTTCGAAGTGTTGATCTAGGTAATGGTTCCAATTTGGGTTATGAGGTTTGAAGAGCTCTTCACTTCTTCACCGCTGTGCCTTCGTTATAATATACTGATTAATACAAATTTGGTCTTTTTTGTCGCAATCCACATGTTCGGTTGTTCTTTTTAGCCTGCGAAATACTTGTCATTTTATGGAAACTTTCATTCCTTTTCGCAGTGTTCCACTTACTATTCTCAGCCTAGTTTGAATACATGAAAGATGGCTGAAGTGATAGAATTCTTTCCTTAATAGGGTTCATGCCGTGAGCGTAATAGTACTTGCTCAATTCCTTGTGGCTTTTGATTCAGTTTATTCGACGTAGTTCTTCAAAATGTGTTATGAAGGGGTTGATTGAAAGAAAATTTTCTGCATGTTAGTTTCTTTCGTTGTTGGCGAAACTAATAACTAGGTCATGCACATTTTTTGCTCGGTGACCCCATTTCTGCACCAGCGTTCTATCACGACTTTTATAAAAACGATATCTGAGAAGTAGCTGACCGGATTTCCTGCATGTCATGAAGTTTTTCAAGAAGTCATGCTTTGTTGACGCTTCTAGAGATAATCGGCTTCATATAAATGGTTCTATTTGAGAGTTTTATTAATGAAGAAGGAAGAGGTGTATTTGTTCCAGTATAAATCCGGTGGAGACTCCAATGTCTACACCATGGGACGCATTGGGCAACATCGCGTCGTAGCTACCAAACTTGCTCTGATTGGAGACACGCGTGAGGCGACTACGAGCGCTGGATCTATAACAACAAGGTCTTCAGAGCAAATTATGCTATGTATTTGTATTTTTACTTCAATGCTATGTGTTTAGACTTCTCGGAAACTTCCAGAACATTGAGCATGTGTTCGTTGTGGGCGTCGGTGGAGCTGTACCGCATTTCACTGATGCAAAACGGCATGCTCGTCTCGGTTCGTTTATCCACATAAATGAAAGTTCAATCGGAAGAATTCTTCGCATTGTCTGTTGAGCAATATTTCTTTAGGTGACGTCATCATTAGTGCGAGTCAACCAGACGCCTACATTTTCTCGCATGATCTCATCATCGATAGAAAAACTGAGGCGTTTTCTGGCTTTGCTGTCAGGTATGCTTCAATATGCAAATACAGATAACTGAATTGGTGATGGTTTCGAATGTGAACTGGTCATTAATATTCAATACCAATCGTGTCTTACCTAAAGGAGTTTTAAAAATTTAAATCTCTTTGCATTTTAATAGATTGGAATATTGATCCTTCTACTTTGCTTCCTTAAAGTAGAGGATTTTTTGCTACCAAACAAGAGATTATTTGAGAAATTCATGAAGTTAGAATTCTGTATATGGCTTCTAATTCTCCAAAGATAGCCTATTAAATTCAGTAAGTTTCTTGGACAGCATAAAGCTCTAATGGTCTCTTATCGCATATTTGCAACATTTGTGATTGGAATGGTCGAAACTTGGGGACGATTCCAATGTAGATCGAACTCTGGCCTTTTCCAAAGAATTCGAGAAAATCTGCGTTTCAGCGACGTTTTCAGAAAAAAATTGAAAAAGTAGGATCAAGCAGATTGTTTGATGATTTTGTTTTGCCAGAAGAATGCACCATGCCGTAAAGGTTGCTAATTCGCACACATATGTTCTTGAATTCAACATCTATCTGGAGAATTTTTGCTGGTTTCTGCAATCTTCAAATTATGGCGGAAATGGAGTGGATTGTAAAAAAAAAATAACGATGAAATGATGTGTAATGCTTTCCGAGAACCATATCTTAGCATTCATAGAATAGCATTTGCTATTCATCCACTATACCTCTACTGTTCGCCATGCATTTTAAAACAGTACCATTAGTTGTTTTTATTGTGGGGATAAATTGTGGCCGCATCTTCATGAATATTTTATCGAATGACATTTTCCGATGTATTTCTAGACGTTGGAATCCAGTCGATCACGTTATCGAGCAAATAGTGGCGAATGGTGGTGACGAACTGGTGTCCAAGTGGAACGATGCCACTGCCCAAGGCGTCCATCGACTTCACGAGGCGAGCACTGACATCGACTTCTCGATGCCACCACCGGATACTGACGTGTTGGCCCTTCCTGTGGGTGGTGGTAATGTGGTTGTCGTGCCACATCCCAACCAAGCAACCAGGAAAGGAGCCGAGGTTCATCTCGGAACCGTTGGAGCGCTAGCGAATTTCAAACGGCACACTGAGGATAACGAAGAAGACTCGGTTGGCGTACTACGCGCCAAATTTGCCGAAGAGTTTGGGGTTCGCGCTATTGATGCCGGATTCGATTCGGTCATTGCTGCAATCTCTGGATCTCGTATCGACTCATGGGCCATGATCAGAGGCATAGCTGACTATCAACATGGTATGAGTCGCGCCAGCAAGCTTTGGCAGGTGAGGGTCTCATTTCTAGTTCTCTTTCTTTGTTGATTTGATTTTAAAAAACGTGGGGAAGTTGACTTGCTCCATAATCTAGAGAAAATGCCTGAGATCCATTGCATCTGTGTTTTTTGGTCGTACATGAACATTTAGCCTTATCCTTCAATAATGATTTTCTATTCCAAGTCGGTTTCGTGGAGGAAAAGGTTATGCATCTACTACTTTTTTTTCTAGGCGCACGCAGCTGCTCGAGCTGCTGCCATGGTTCGCGTCATTGTGGAAAGGCTCCCTTCACCTCAGTAGACTACGTCTGGCTTATGGTTTCTGTGTGTTGTGTTTTGTTTTCTGTTTGTTTTGAAATGTGCTCGATTATGAGACCTGCCTCTACCAGTCCTGATGACTTATGAATTTCGCTGTTTTTGTGATTGGCACTGCCTACGAATTTCGTCCTGCTCTTCTTTATACATGGTATCTATTTGCATTCCACACTCCCCATTGGTTTTCTTACTCCACGCAAGCTTCACCTCTAGGCTGAAACGTGCGTTATCCGAAAAACCGAAGCTAAACCTCCATCCTTCATTTGGCACGTACCCGCGTGGAGTGTGAAAACTGCTTCGGTTAAATTCTAGCTTTAGGTGTCCTGCTCCGGTGACTCTTGGTTGTTACACTTTCTGTGTTCTATGGTTTTTCGCTCTCTCGTTTTATTCATCGACACTTCTACGACTCCTCAATGCTTTTGTGGCCCAGCGCTGTATAATACTGCCTATCCTTTTAAAAACGTTTCTTTTTGTCGACGCACCGTTACATTTGTTTATGGGAAGTGCACACTTTCATTTATGTACCCTCAAGAAGTAAATAATTTGTTCATTTCAATAAATAACTTGTTCAGTGCCGCTTTCACAGTCAGGGTTTCACAGACGAAGCATTCATTACGTACATCACTCATGCAAAAGCAAGCAGCGGAAACTTCATACAGAATGTGGCACCATGAAAATGAAACATCGCTTTGTCTTGAGAAGGGAACGATCTGTCTGACTGTCGTGAGGAATGATTAACTTTACACAACCTGATCCCACTCACATGAATGTAACCAAGTGTGAATAAGGAGACTTTAAAACGCTTGCGCTGGAATCATAAATTACCCGGAGAGGTCAAGGGATAGGAGGGTGAGAGTGGGGAGAAGGTTGGATGTGCTTATGGAACCAATACAGTGCGTATAATAAATGTAGACGCACTCCCAAAATGACGATATCATATTTTCAAGCTAATTTTCTGCAGAATCTTCAGTGACCATTCCACTCAGTGTGTACGATAACCTTAGTTTATGAAATTTCACCTGTTTGCTTTGGAGATAAGGCTGGCCCTCACCTGGGCCAGCCTTGGCCGTAACCTGGGTCGCATAATAATTATACAGGGAGGGAAGCTCGACAGAATAGCGGGTGCGCTGATTGACGTTGCTAATCAAAAAAGGGGTCAAAGCCATTCCTGGATCTTCCTGTGGTCTCCACTATGTGGGACATCATAGTTGTTTATTTTTAACTACGTTGTCATATCTATCCTCATTGGTCACCCCATAGTAATCGCTAGAAACTGCATTTGACGATTAGAGTGCTTTGAACTGCGTCTGGTCACATCACGTCCTCCTTCAAGTCTTGCCCCTATTTTCTCCGAACGACATCACCTGAGGGTAGAACTATAGTCATCTGTTCCCAGGGCTTTGATACTTTGTACTGCTCTGTAGATAACGTTCTAGCAAACTCTCGAACGGTAACAAAACGTGCATGTCTAAACATACCTGTGGTGCTGGGCGATGGCAGTAGAACAGTGGGTATAGGGATGACTCATAGTGGAGGAAGACAGTTCAAGCATACGTGCGATATGTGGTGAGACAGGGGTCAAGAAAGTGAAGGTTATCTGGGCCGAAAAATGAAGGTTGTTCCGCAACCATAGCTTCGATAGTGCTAGGATGGGGTTCAACAAAGTGAATGATGATGCATACCAGACAGTGAAAGATGTTTCAAAGGTGGATTCAACTGAATCTGTTAAGATACTGCTCAGAAAATGAAGAAAAGATGGTTCGTTCAAAGCTTGAACGCCGGAGCTGAGATTTGCGCCGGCCTCCAGCTTTCGTGCCGGGACCACCACTCAGCTTAACGTGGGAAGTGTCCCAGATAGATTTTCGCTAGATATTTCGGTAATTTCACAAAACTGTATGTTGCGCAGTTGTCAGCGATCTTCTTCATGGAATTCCCTACAAGATGACACCAAGATCGACAAATTTCGTGGAAAATCCAGGGAGAAATCTAATTTTTTAAATTTAGACGGGGGATTTGCGTCCTTTAAAATTTCTCGCCAATCTCGAGGATCTGTGACTTGCGCAGTTGTCTGCCCAGTTGCTGATGTCATTGTGAATACAATGGTCAGAAATGAGTTCGTCTGAAATTGGCCTGAAAAACGGGTCATTTTTGAAAACGCTTTTTCAGTGAATATCTTTTTCAATTCGGAAAACCAGATGTTGCGTAGTTGTCAGCTGCCGAGCCCGCAAAATTCCGAGTAGAATGGTGTATAACACTTGGTGCTTCCTTCCATGCTGGGCTGAAAAAGCCCGCCTGAGGCAAATGTCCCGTGTAGCTTAGGGGGTTAGCGAGAGAGCACGCGATATTGGAGGGCGCCAGACGCGAGGGTGAGACAGACGGGGCATCAGTCTCATCCGAGGTTTACCGTCAGGAGTGGACGAAAGAACCTGGTATTATATATCATTCTGCTCAGAATTTCATTCTGAATTCAGCTGACAACTGCGCAACATTCAATTCCGTCAAATAAGCAAGATATTCCTGTTTTCACGTTTTGCAGCATTTCTCAGCCACTTTCAGTTGAACTTCTGTGATCTTACTACCGCCTAATCCTCAATGACATTGGTAACCCGTCTAACAACAGCGCAGAGCTTAGCTTTCCAAGTTGCGAGCGATACTGTCGGTTAAACCCTAATTTTGTGGCAAATTCACATAAATTTTGGGAAGACCTTTTCTCGAAAGGCATAAGCCGGCCATGCTTGAACTTCGGTTTTTCTTAGACTGCATTGTATGGAGAATTTGAGCCACAACTGCGCATTCCATGTAAACCTGCTTTGCCCAAATTACAATGCATACTTTTGTTCCCTTGTTTTCCGCAGTCCCGGACCCATCTTTTCCTCTTTGTCATAGGTGAAGATTCCCCGTCTGGGCATCATCGAAAGTGATGGTGGGTTGAGACACGTTTCAAGGTATCGAACGTATGAGTTCAAGTAGCCATGCTGCTATTGTATTGTCATCTCTCAGCTTACTTTTTACATCCTATGACGAGTATTACTCTTGCTGTCTATGGATAGAGAGTTCAATCAACCTATACATTAGGAGAAGATACAAGCAACTTAAATTGAGATCGTAAAGTGAATGATTAGTAAAGATAGTATGAAGAACACTACCAACATTTCTAGGATTTTGTTGTTAGTGTGTTAGTTTCTGATAAGGTGTGTATTATTATTAGTTTTGAGAACCTAACAATTCCAGCCACTATTTTATCCTTTTGCGGGTGCTTTCGAATTCCTACTATGTAACTCGCTTAGCAAGGCTTTCCTTCATGCCAGAGCTTGGAGATATAGATCCCAGATTGCAAGCTTTGACTAGTACTTTTGAACGCGAATCACAGGTTGTTCGGTTAAGGTGACTGGATAGAGCACCATCGGTTGATCCAAGGAAATCAGGAGCAAATGCCATTTGTCTTGTCCTGGTTCTGTCGGTTCCACGAAGATGGCCGGTATACCCCTGTATCGAAGCTCTGACAAGCTCCCATGCCATGACCTCTGGCGTGTCGATCACACCTGCATCACAGCCGGTTAATGTGGGTGCTAACTTTTGGCTTTTGCGTAGGATTTCTATCTGGATAAACTTGCTCTTTCTTGATAGATAGGCCTCTCTGAGCAACCATACTGGTTTTGGTGCGAAGATAGTCAAAATTCATGAAGTTGCTCCCGTCGCATGTTTGAAAAATCCTCAGATACCTTTAGCATCCGTTGTCTAATGTGGTGTTTTTTCCAATATATATTTATTTCTGTTGGTCGAATTGTTATTGTCTGTGTTCTGTTTGTTCTCATCCAGCACGTTCACTGTTACGTTCTAAGTAAAGTGAACAAGGCGNTACTTTGGGGAAGTTTTACAACGAAAGGTTCACCCATTGCATTCACCCACAAGATTTCCGCAGTTTTTCGTACTTTCTAGTCCTGAACATCGATAGATCAGTCTTTCCTTTTAAATACAGGAAGATCATGGCCGATTACTTCCCTAATTGTTATCCAATCTTGAAACCTTTGAAATTCATTTATCGTTTCTGACGATCAATAACTAATGAACCTGAAATAAGTGAAAGTCAACAAAATTATATTTATTATTTTCCTAAACGATTACCGAAAAATAGTTTAGCGAAAAATGTCAATGAAACAGCAAACTGCGCAAGGAGAAACGTGCAGGAAAAAACGCGTGATCTAATAATTATGCTCCATTCTTAGAATCTCTGAGTCGTGTTCAGCTGTGAGCACGTTTCTCCTTGCGCTGGCCAACTAAAGTTGAAGCGCGATAGGTACTGAGGAAGCTACATTCAATCATTGTTCTATGGACTATTTAAATGGAGAGACATTTGTTTCAGGAATCTGCAGCCTATCATAGTATTGTATCTATACTGACAAGCTCCGTGTCAGTATAGATACAATACGATGAGCTCCGAAAAATCAATATGACTTGAACAGAGAGCTAATGACGGAGTGATGACGCTGTTCCCGCGAGATACGCCTTCAGGCACTCACGGCATCCACAGGACATTAATTCTACCCAGCTATATGGAAGGGAAGAAAATAAATGGAAGGAATGAATGGTCGGTGGAAGGAATGAATGGTTGGTCGAATTGTTATTGTCTGTGTTCTGTTTGTTCTCATCCAGCACGTTCACTGTTACGTTCTAAGTAAAGTGAACAAGGCGAACAACAGCTGAGCAATAGGAGTAACACTTCGAAATTCAAGAACACCATGAAGCACGCCACGCGTCTCAGCACCGAAATCACAGGTACCACCTACGCACTGCGTCTTTTCTCATTACTCGCATGCTTCATGGTGTTCTTGAATTTCGAAGTGTTACTCCTATTGCTCAGCTGTTGTTCGCCTTGTTCACTTTACTTAGAACGTAACAGTGAACGTGCTGGATGAGAACAAACAGAACACAGACAATAACAATTCGACCAACCATTCATTCCTTCCACCGACCATTCATTCCTTCCATTTATTTTCTTCCCTTCCATATAGCTGGGTAGAATTAATGTCCTGTGGATGCCGTGAGTGCCTGAAGGCGTATCTCGCGGGAACAGCGTCATCACTCCGTCATTAGCTCTCTGTTCAAGTCATATTGATTTTTCGGAGCTCATCGTATTGTATCTATACTGACACGGAGCTTGTCAGTATAGATACAATACTATGATAGGCTGCAGATTCCTGAAACAAATGTCTCTCCATTTAAATAGTCCATAGAACAATGATTGAATGTAGCTTCCTCAGTACCTATCGCGCTTCAACTTTAGTTGGCCAGCGCAAGGAGAAACGTGCTCACAGCTGAACACGACTCAGAGATTCTAAGAATGGAGCATAATTATTAGATCACGCGTTTTTTCCTGCACGTTTCTCCTTGCGCAGTTTGCTGTTTCATTGACATTTTTCGCTAAACTATTTTTCGGTAATCGTTTAGGAAAATAATAAATATAATTTTGTTGACTTTCACTTATTTCAGGTTCATTAGTTATTGATCGTCAGAAACGATAAATGAATTTCAAAGGTTTCAAGATTGGATAACAATTAGGGAAGTAATCGGCCATGATCTTCCTGTATTTAAAAGGAAAGACTGATCTATCGATGTTCAGGACTAGAAAGTACGAAAAACTGCGGAAATCTTGTGGGTGAATGCAATGGGTGAACCTTTCGTTGTAAAACTTCCCCAAAGTAAAAAAAAAATGACGGATAAATGTATTCCAATAAAATAATACAACAACAATAGTAGTGTAGCCAAACCCCCTGTGAGATGTGAGCCTTTCTTGAGCGAGTTTCGGAGACATATTGATATGGGAAGGCATAGTTTCAGATGTCATTGGTGAATCGCTTAGCAGCTGTTAAAACGAGCAGCACTATGCTTGTTTCGATTTAAATTCTCTTGTTGTTTTGTAATATGAAGACAGCTCGAAGTTCAAAGTGAAATTTTCATAATTGGAAGAATTCGGCAGATCTTCAGGAAAAAAAACTATGCGAGCATAGATACTAAATCTTTTTGAACTGCCTATTAAAGTCTACAAAATTCATAATTTGAGTTAGGTCGCCTGCGAGTGGGTGCGATGGACTCGTGGCTGCGCATCCGCAGATGCTATGACTGCAACCCCTTGTTCCCTAGTGCGTGTTTTCCGAATGATAACATGCAGTGGTCACATCTGGCCTCTTAAGACTGTTTCTCGCTTTTTATTAGAAAAATAAGAGGGTCTTAGTCATACGATAAGCGGTTTCTGCCAGATTATTTAGATTTTTCTAGTTGAGCTGCTAGGATTGCAAGGGAACGCAATCATAACGGAGAAGGGACCCGGTCCAAATCCGACGTGGCTCCGCCCCGTTTCAGACCTAGCCGGCGTGGCATGTATCCGCAGGCGCTTTTGAGCGACTGTGGAAGAAGTCCCAGAACCCATAATGGCTACGTATCTGCAGGCGCTTTCGGAGGCGCTGTGGAAGAAGTGCACAAGACCATTGTGGAAGAACGCGGGCCCTCCTCTCAGCAGACGCGTGACCTGACACGCCCCCTCTCCCGATGGCAACATGACTTGCGAAATCACTGAGTAGCATACGCAAAATGTCGATAATCTGATGTTCATGTTGTCACACTTGCCACTAATCTGTTCGGCTGGTTTAAATGATTTTAACGGAGCACTCCGTGTGCACATGAATAAATAGATAAGTTGCACTTTCCTTAAGGGAAATTCCCATTTCAACAGTGTAAGTAGAAGTAGTGGCGAGAGTCCACTACATGAGCATTAAATGCCACTTGGATCCCAATTTATGGAAGGTAAACAGGCCCAGATATGTGCATGCTGCAAGCTCCGTTAATCGTGAGATAATCGACGAATATCGCCGTTTCTCAAGCGCTATAGTTAAACCTGCAAAAAATTATGAGTCCATAGGGTAAATAAAGGGATCGTAGACTAATTGTGGTTTTGGTGCCACATTTTTATTTTGGGAATAACGTGGACAGTGGCAGTGTGTCTTCAGGGAGGGAAGGTTCTCGCTACGCTTCTGCTAGACGGTAAAAGGCAGGAAAGTAGTTTGCTAAAAACATATGAGCAAAAATTAGGGCGACTTTAGAGAAATCGTCTCGATAGAAACCGACCTCAACCATAGAGATGGCAGTTTCGAAACTGCAGTCTCTGAGGTGATTCAGCCCCTGGTAAGGCTCTAACCAGACAGAATGTGTCAAAGGCAGATGTGCACTACCCTGGCGCAGCCTTTATACCCGCTGCTGACTGTAACATCTGAAATGAAATTTAACAGAACCGTCCTAATCTCTCAGGATGCCGTTGGGTCAGCTATCTTTTCTAACAACATCCCATGGGGAGCAGATCTCCCACGTGTCCGTTTCTAGGGCTGCTAGTCGGTATCCTTCACAAATCTTCCAATAGCCCTTGACGACTGTGATACTCGCCGATTAGCCCACGGCTTATGGAGCCCGCAGTGCGCGCAGCGACTATCTAGGACTGCTCACCTTCCATAATTTGGGCTCCATGTGGCATTTAGTGTTCATGTAGTGAACACTTGCAACTACTCATTACACCGTTAAAACAGGAACTTTCCCTCAAAGGAGGTGCGATTTATATTTTTATTGAAGGTGCACCTATAATTATGATACGGTCCAGGTGATGGCTAACTATCGATTACTTCAAGTCCTCATCCATGTGTTTGCTCCTTATTGCGCCAACTACTAGTCCACTCATATTCTGGGATTATGCTTTTGAGGCATGAGTTGACATCTGTAATAGGTCCAAGAAATGGTGACTGGGTAATTACTCCAATAACTTGGCAAGGCAAACGCAGCACAACCTGCAAGACCTGCTGAGCCACGCCCCCAAGAAATGGAAGATAGACATTGCTGCATGATCAAGGGTTGCTGCGTTCCTAGTTTTGAGAGCAGCACACCGTCTCTCGGTTGCGTTAAGGTTTTGGCTGCTGACCGGGCGAGTGTGGTGTTGTTGAACCTGCGCCCCACCCCCTCATCTCCTGCGTTCTTCCCCCGCATTTTCACGTGACCTCACGCCATTTGGGAGGTGTATAGGGTTGTTGTGTGGTCGTCGTGCGTCAGGGTTCAGTCGTGTATCCGCTCCGGCGGAGAGTAGGCGAGCTCTGCGGGGCTTTTCTGGCCCAGTGCAACAATTGGCTACACGAGATGCTGGGCTGCGGATGCGGAAGTCCGCCTGCGTCCATCGAGCGCTGCAGCAGAAGGCACGCACGCGTTCAAGGACATTTTTGAAGATGCTCGGGTAACCGTGAGCTTGCCCAAGTCTGCGTTAGGAACATAGCTAGATCTGAGATTCGTCCAGTTCGAGCTACCATCCCAGGTTTACGACATGTTCTCCAGTTCTTCGCCCCATCCCCCCCCCTCCTCCAGAATTGCAGCCTTTTAGGTGGAACGCAGCTCGTAGGACGACAAAATAAGCTTTGACCTCGTGGTGTAACTGCTGTAGAACATCCACTTTCCTAGGCATTGTCTAAGACAATGTTTGTGTATGTGTATCATTTTTGAGCAGTGGTCCTGATGCGCTCCAGACAGTGCGTCAAAGATTTCCCTGTTGCACTACCCTGGGAATCCATCTGGGGCTGGGATTCCTTCAACATTGGCCAGACCACCTGTGGTTACCATTGTTAGATGTCTTGTACACTATGGAGTGTTTGGGAATGCAGGACAGAGAAGTTGGTGTATTAGCTCGCCTATGCGTTCTTGAGTTGAAGCTGCAAGCGCAACAACAGTGGCGAGGTGGTCCAATGGCCCATTGGGAATGGGTGAAGCATCGGACTATTGGGCAGAAAGACGAGATGGATTTGACGGGTTCGACTCGTCTTGCACTTTTGAATTTTAGGCTGGTGTCCAAGCCCTATAGGGTCCCGCGTTACCCACTCGGATATCTCACTACTGTTGCTGTATTTGCAACTACGATTCAAGATTAGGTAACCCGGTGAAGCCAGGTTACCCCACCAAATTTTTGCGCCCTGCATCTCCAAACACTTCATAGTGTATAGGACAGCTAAACTCGGTAACCACAGTTGGTTTGAGTTTCACGAATCCCAGCCCTCTATGGATTCCTAAAGTAATGCACTGGGGAAATCTTTAATGCGCTCTCCTGAGCGCAACCAGGACCACTGGCTACAACTATGCACATACTTCAACATCACTTCAACATATAGAACAATGCTTCCGAAAATGGGTGTTTCGTTTAGATCCCCAGGGTTGGCCTCGTGCACTTGCCTTGTAAGTAACCAGCCAACCTTGGAGTAGGAAAAGTCAAATGTAGGAAGGCTAGAGTGTAACGGTGAGAGCATGGCTGAGAAAAGCAGAAATTGACGGGGTGATTAGTTCGGCGGTGAGCGAGGTCAGAATTGCACAAGGAGAGCAAAAAAATAGAGCATAAGCGCAAAATGTGGCGAAGGATATGAACAAACTCCCCACCATTCATTTTGATGGCAAAGTCCTCCGAAAAATCGCCTACTTCAATAATCTCGGATCCACACTTTCGACCAATGCCTGCCTACCTTGCACATGAGCCGTTCCTCGCTCGTTATCTTGAAGGGCGTGGCACTCGATGACATCAGTGCTATGCAACAAAGATCCCGGATCGTTTTAGGTCGAAGGTACGTCGAACATTCGTTCAATCCGTCACCTTGTTTGGTGCAAAACATTGCCCAGCCAGCAAGGTAGTGGAATGCTATCCGATGTATGATGGAAATGAACATGGTGCTAAGGATGACTGGTATCAGGCACGCAAACCGCATGCGTAATGGAGCCATCAGAGAGTGGTTTGACATCGCATGACACCGATAGTTGACAAGCTCTTACGACCATCACCAGTGTGGGCCGGGTCCGAAAAAGAAACTACAAGGGCTTGGATTCGTGGAACATCAACCACGCAAACCAACAAAGATTGGCATGACTGGTTATCTTATACAGTGCGTTTCATAATTATAAGAACACCCTTAAATTCCATGTTTCCGAGAAAAGCGGGCAACCAGGGATTTTTCGGTTATAACTGCTAGATTCATCACCAGAAAAAACTACCTTAACCAAATTTTGAGAGACGCATGTCAACCGCTAACTTTTCTACAAAATTTTGAATGTTAACGGACCGTTTCATAATATAAGAACACTTTGAGAAATCACAGATTTTCCTTGAATAAAAGCGGATTTTGTGTATCGGTGGGTTTCTAAAAAATAAGTATGTAATTAATTAACGTTCCTGGACATGCCATGTTGTCGCCTACTATCCTCCGATGAAAATGCTCAGATTCTGGGGCTCCAGTATGTAGGCCTTAGCATTCTTGTGATTGCTAGGCAGTTTGGACGATGTCTCTCTGCTCGGTGCACGGATACCTAGACCGCATCGGTTCCTCCAGACATAATCCTAGCTGCGAAGGCCTTCGTACGGTGCCTGTTCATGATTAGCGTAGGATTTTAAGAGTAGCCTCGAACAGCATGTCGTGAACAACTGAGATCTTCTTGTATTTGCAGCTCTTTTTTTGCCTAGACAACGATTCGGGGGATGTTAAAATGGAGCAGTATGATTGCTAGAGAAAAACTGAAGAATTTGCTGTAAGAAAAATAAAAAAAGAATTTGCTGTAAAAACATTCAAAATTTTGTAGAAAAATTAGTGGTCGGCATGCGCTTCTCAAAAATCGGTTGGAATGGTTTTTTGAGGTGGTGGATCCAGCAGTTATGACGGAAAAATTCACCGTGCATCGCTTTTCCTGGAAATGCAGGATTCGAGGGTGTTCTTATAATTATGAAACGCACTGTAGACAATACGATGTAAGGAGACGTAGACCTTCAAAGTTGGTCTCTTATTTTTTCAAGCCTGTTTCATC
The DNA here is from genome assembly GCA_000688135.1 of Ancylostoma ceylanicum. Classification (NCBI taxonomy): domain Eukaryota; kingdom Metazoa; phylum Nematoda; class Chromadorea; order Rhabditida; family Ancylostomatidae; genus Ancylostoma; species Ancylostoma ceylanicum. The sequence continues at coordinate 2,787,474 of JARK01001346.1, read as the reverse complement.
CTATACTGATATAAGTTGCCTCTCAGAAGCTTCTTTGCCAAAATTCCTCAAGCTACGTATGATGGTGAATTGGGGATGGTTGAATTCCTTGACTTTCATATCCCGGAGTTCCGAGAGGAGAAAATCGGTGACCACCAGAAATAGTCCATGCTCCCTACTAAAGATTGTGAATGTATTGCTGACTGAGGAAGTAACTGAATAAGCCTATGTTAGAAACAAAATTTCGGAGAAGGCCCTCCTGCCAAACTATTAGATTGTTAAATAAGTTCCCGCTGTTTTGTATAGAGATATTTGAAAGCTTGAAATAAGTGATTGCCGATTACATTCAGCATTTGAAGCGCATGACCTCGCGAACATTCCTGGAGCTAATTGAGCTATTTTTTAAGCTAATTTTTCCGCCTTGTTTTGAAAACGTGATGAATTTAGGAATGACACCTTCAAAAAGGCGAATTCGGTAGCAGCACTTGCACGAATAATAATACATACGAATAATACGAATAATACATGAATTCAAACATAACGCTGCAGTAGGCTAATCAAATTTGGGTTGAATAATCTCAAGGCCATTTTTATTCTCAGTGGTACTTTCTCTTCCCATATCATTCTCGGGTGGTCTCAATCACCAGCATCAAACTTGGTAATCCAAAATTCCAATTGTGCCATTTTCTCTCTAGAGTGTAAGCGGATTAAAGTGGAATTTCTTTCACTGTGACTGGAAACAACAAACGTTTGCGGATCGGTAGAATCGGTAGAATTTCAGGGCAGGTTTTAAGCCTCCTGTGAAAATCACGCCATTTCCTCACCATGCGGAGGGTGCCTCGATTTTGAACTCTTTCGAACTCTTTGCAGAATCGAAGTGCTCACAGAGGAATTTTTAGCTGCGCATTATGTAACACGAATCCTATGTACTCTAACCGAGCGCCAGTTATCAAATAACAGGAATGCTTACTACGCGAGAACAGATTTGCCAAAATCAGTCACCTCCAACACCACCCGACTCCCTTCTTTGCTTCGTAGTTCATCGAATTCTAAACTTTGGGGCGAAAATCCTAGGTATTCAGCTGCGATTTGTAGTCAATGCATTTGTTTATACGCCAAATTTTAGGCGTTCGTGTGAGGCAAAATGCCTTTCTCAAGCAAGGATGCGTAGAGCGACGTTTTGGCCATGTGAAACTTGGCACCTGTTTCCATGTAATCTTGCTATTTTGTGGCTAGTGCGTTGTTGAGAGGGCAGAAAACGCAAAACAACCAGAAAAATGCCTGCAATTCACTTACTTACACTGAAACGCCTTGAAAACTGGGAAAACTCAATGATACTTCCGAAAATGCCGAAATTCAGAATATAGCCCAGGAAAACAGGCTTTGCTCTTTGAGATTGACTAGGATTCTCGCTTCAGAGAAGCAGCGAGGTGGAACTCCAGCTGCAAAAATGGGAGTAGTCCAGCAACCATTGAGTTGCATGCTTCGACTTATACTTGATGTCATTTGATTTTCAAGGGTGTGGGTCAATATGAGGCAAAAGGAGGCTTGGCCTTCTCCTGTTATTGGTCCCTTCAAATGAGAGGCCAATCACAGAAGCGTCGCCCGCCCTGTTTCGCTTCATGTTGACCCATACCCGATTTTGGGTGTGGGTCATCATGAGGCAAAAGGACTTTTTTGCTGGAAACTTCAAAACAGCGGAAACTCAGGAAACAACCTGATAATATTACCAAAATTTTGCATGTCAGACTTGGCCAAATTGTTCATTCGTCGGAAGTTACTGGTGTTTGCTACCGAATAAGCGGAATAGCTTTTCGATGTTTATGCATTCGAACCTCCTGCCACGGCATCTGGCAGGAGTTCATTTCGAAGCACGGATAAAAGGAAATGATCATTTTTCCATGCTTATATTGTAGTCATTGCCTCCTAATGGAAGCACTCGGAGATTTGATCATAATGTAGCTGAGATAGGCTGTAGTCCTCGTTATAGAACCGGTTCCAGTCGAAAAACTCTTCTCGGATGTTTTGCCAGGATTCTTTTCGTAGTCCGCAGAATTGCAATAATAATGGTCGCCCCGGAACGGTGATTCTTCGCATCCAGTAGAGAGCATCCGATCGTACCGGCCCAAGGTGCATTCACCTGTCTCCCCGCCCACTTTGCGCGGCCACGGTCTCCAGGCGAGTATCCTCAGCCTTTTCTTAGACATTTCTTCTGGTGCGGATTTTACCTGACTACTCTGTCTCCCACTTGTCACGTTTAGAGAGAGAAGAACATATGGCGGTGGACCTCAAGAAGAATTATTTTAAACTGTTGATGCACTTTAGGAGACATGATTTGGTAAGTCATTTTTGTTAGAGTCGTCTGCTGAAGTTCCTTTCATCAGCTGATAGAGTGAGGCAAACATTCGTGTCTGAGTAGGTTCTCATGTGCTGCGATAGACAGCGTGGTGCTTGCCTTGACCCATTCGCTGGCGGCAATATGGGTCATCTCCCGTTTTTCGTATGATGTGATGTGTGCATCCGACACCTTCTTTAGAAACTGAGTTGTGCATACATCCATGGTTACAGAGGGGAAATTTTTCATCTCCTTTCCGCCCTATACGTTTTTCTTGTCTAATACTCAATATTTTTTCTGATCTTGGCTGATTTTGCCTGAAACAAAGCATGTTCAAATGGTCTCGCTCGCTCCACAATATCTGTTCAATGGGGGCACTCCGTGTGCGTTTTAGTGCGGACTGCGGCCAACAGGCGCATGTTGCTTGTTTGCGGAATTCGGTTCGCAAACGAAGGTCGCCATGCGAAGTGGCTGCGGGGACAGCGAGGTTCGTGCCTTGGCGAAGGCCGACGAGTTAACTAGGAGCCAAGAGGTCATGGCGTGAAACTTGGTCTTTCGATGCTATCTGCTCTCCATTTTAACGCTGGGTGGAATGGAACCTTCGGGAGAATTTTGAAGATTACTAAAAAATAGCCCGTGAGAAATCGCGAAATGGCTGTGATATTTCCTAGACCTGATGTTATAAAAGCAGAGAAGAACGCAGATGATCAGGCTCTACAAAAAAAAAAAACTGATATGGCTATTTTGAAGAAGTTTATGCTATTTTGCTTCTACTGTTCTTCACCTCTGATCTGCCGTTTCCTTCCTGTGGCGGGATTTACGGAGATTCCCGGGAAGTTTCCTACCCTCTCTTCCGGGCTGGGATTCAGGAAACTCTAACCGAGCAAATCAGCATTGGTTGAGGCGATTGGTTATACTATAGAGTACATGACTGTAGGAGACGCAAGTTGTGGAAGTTGGTTTGCTAACCTGGTTTTGCACTGTTAGGCGTTCATGAATCCCAGCTCCGAAATGGGGGTCGTTCTTCAAACAAGAATACAGATGAAGATGATAGGTATTTTGCCCAGGTGAGTAGTTTCTGCCAATGATGGCGAGAAACGGAAAAGATAGTAGAGAATACAACGTTTGGTCGAGAAACTCGCGCAAATCGGGTGAGCAGGACGGCTAGGTCCTTCCCCGAAGAGTTCAACCACTTGCTGTCGTACTCCTAACTTCTCCTCACTTCAAGCATACACATGTTGTCGGTTCAACTTTTCCATCCGATCGCTTTTTATGCAGATGTAAGATTCAATCTGATTGCGAAGCTTAGGCAGTTTCTGGAGAAATTAAGCGTTGCACATGCCTCACATTTCTTGAGGGTGCTTGCCGAAGTTAAACATCCATACTCCAATCATTCAATTAGTGTACTACCTAGCCACTTCTGCTTTTTTTCCATCCTACCCGTAGCTGCACACTTTAAAGGCAATCTTCCCAAACAGGTTATGTGTGACTACATGATTATTTAAAGAATGTGGTCAAGGAAGTTACACGGCATTCGAAGTAGTATTGAACGTGAGCGCTACGAGTCTACATGGACCAGAATAAACACTTCCCAGAGGAAGTTGGAATCCCTTCGCTCCAACGTTCAGCCCGAATCCCACTCTCAAGCAAAGGGCTACCTGTTCTCAGAGGGTTTATTTAGCTCTATTTCGAATTAGGTGAATAACTTCCTTCAACCGCACAAATGATTCTCTCCAGAGAAATTCGCGGGAATTGATGTCATTAGGTTATATAACTTTGCTGCGAAAGCGCTACTAGTTGCACTAAAAACAACAGTGTGAAGTTTACAACCACACTACGGAGAATCCTTCTCTGGAATACACTGCCAATATACAGTGCACACCGTTTCTTAGCAGACTTTTTGGTTATTTTTCCCTACCGGAAAGATCTTCCTAATCGACTCGTATCCACGAGTATCTTCACAATAGTATTGCAGACTGAATTTGCTGAGGAACATGATCGACTTTTCGCAGAAGCAAAGAAAAGCGGAGATCACTTGGCGGTCACTTCACATTACTACTCTGTGATGTCCGCTGTAATAGATGAATACTTTGGAGGTACGGAACCATACATATTTCATTTCATCCATGTGATTCTTTTTTTTCTCTTGCGAGCTTGACTCTCTCAGCTTCTTAATTCCCAATATCAATCGGAGAACACGTTTTATAAGCCATGAATGGAACTTGTCCATGCTCTTCGGTGATTCACGGATTCTGATCTGCAATTTTTTCCCTTTAATTCACATACGTGGCAGACAGGTTGTCTTCCCCTCTTTTCAGGAAAGCCTCCTTTTTCTCTATTCTGTGCCGCAGGTACATATTAGTTGACGGAAAGATAATGGAAAAAAAAATTGGAAATAATGATAGTGGAAATGCGAGCATTCCCCGATTTTCACCATGTGCCATGATCATTCTGTCATCTGCCTAACCACCCTTGCAGTCAACCACATTGCTCCAGATCACAACATAGTACAAATCGGTAGAGAAATCATATTCTCTGCCACCATTATGAACTTTATTATTTTTTTTTTGGAAGAACCCACTACGAGAATATGAAGTTGATTTCTATTGACGTGTACTTACTCTGTATTCTAAATAACCTTGACTAGGATTTTAATGAGGAAAAAATTATGGCAGCAGAGGTTCTGAGAGAGGTTCTGAGACTCAGAACGATGATCAAAAGTTGTTCGGGTAAGATACGCCAGTTTGAATAAGGTCTCGTAGTGGAGAGAACCGGAGATCTCTTCTTGTGAAGTGTGTAGAGTTGGCTTCTTGGTATCTTAGTAATAGCTAGACCTCTCTAGAGGAAGAACTTGATGTTTCCATTCGCCATGTCCGACTTTCCATGAACCTCGGCATGATATCTTCGTGTTTGAGGTTAGCGTTGTGGAGCTGTACACGCGGTTGTTATTTCTTTATTAACGGCTAACGTTTTGGCGAGTTCGCCTTCGTCAGAGCCTTACTGTTACTCCACGGTGTGGAGGGTTAAGGGCGACCACTCCTGGCTGGCGTTTGGGTAGAAAAGTGAAATCGAACTCGCCGAAACGTTAGCTGTTAATAAAGAAATAGCAATCTCGTGTACAGCTCCACGACGCTAACCTCAAACATGATGTTTGTTAGCACAACATTGACTGGCTATCAGAGTCAGATGGCAGATGGAGATGAACTGACAATTCTCTGGCTTCGTATTTGAAGCACAAAATGGGTGGTGAACCTTGAACAGCCTGTACGTCTTTATTAGCATTAGGCGTACTAGACACTACACCAAAAAGTAACAGCTGCAGTCTTTGATAACTATACTTTTTCCTTTCGCTAATACGTAGGGAATGCTCCAATGTGTTCATCTGAAAGGCTTCAAAAATGAGAACAATTACTGAAAAGACTACATAGTAGGCGCAGAACTGTGTGCATAGTTAAAATGCCAAAAGAGATGAAAAGATAACAAACAGAGCAAGATTCAGATTTTCATACTCCACTCACCCCTTTTCTCAATGACAAGTCAACTTTCTGTTCGAACAACCGTTTTCAGGTAATTTCCATTTCGCTCCGCCGAAGAAAGCGAATATGACGCTGAACGATGCTCTTCTTGATTTACATAGGTTAGCTCCGTAATAGTTTTGAGCGACAGAACGAGGTTCACAAGAATTCTGTTGAAACATTTGTTAGAAAACTTGACTATTAAGGAAAATCGGCGAGAAATTAGGCCTAAAAGAAGGGAAGTCGTGTGTGGATATTGGTTGTGGCATAGGAGGTGTCATGAGAGATCTTGCTGTCACCGGAGCCGATCTCACAGGAATCACCATCGCAGCTAACGAGGTGGAGATTGGTGGGTTAGCCTTGCTTACACATTGATCTGTACAGGTACTCATCATGAAAACGGGTTGAAGTTAAGTGATTAACTTTCCTTGTGCTTCTATGTACATATGTACACCGACGGTTTGCAAGTATAATATTATGAATTGTGGATAATAACGGCTGAAATGGCACAATTCGGACGTTATCCGATAGACTCCAGCTGAAGTTCGTGTTATCGTGCATTTTTAAGATCTACCGACGGATCGCAACAAGATGTTTGATAAATTCGGTTCTTTTTCTTGAATGATGTTCATTTCTCTGCAACAGTTTCACGTTCTCTCGCTGAGCTGAGAGGTTCAGGGGGAAAAGTGCCAGTGCAACAGAATCGCTATAGTTACAGTCGTTTCAAAAAAATACTTGCCTCTGGCATACACCGCCCGTCTGTTGAGCCGCCCCGCGCCTCCTATGCATTATCATACGTGCTGCGACGTGGCTCAGCCCACGCGCAGTGTAGCGGTAGGCAAGTATTTTTTGGGAAGACTATAGGTATCCAGCGCTTCTGGTAATATCGTCAGATTGAAAAAAAGTATGTGGGCAACCTCTACTAAACAGATAGAACTAGACGGCATACCCGGCGTTGCTCGGGAGTCTTTTCACGCTCATACGGAGAATCAGGATAGAAATACATCCATTTGAAGTGCTCATCATTTCAGTGGTCACCATGTTAAGTAATCTCGGTAACCTTTTTTTTTCACCAGCTCGAAAATGAAAATGTCGATGTAACCAATTAATCGATAATTCCATGCAAGATAGTTGTCATATCTGTGTTAAGCATACTGAAGAAACTCAGCTGACATGTTCTCACCAGTCCCCCAGCGAAAGTGGAGAAAGTCGATAAAATCAATAAATCGATACACTGCTCAGCACATTGGAGGACCTCAGTTGACACGTTCTTGCCCCTCCCCGAGCAGAAGTGGAAAAAATTGATAAAACCGATAAGTCGACACCGTCACCCGAAATGGTAGCCATATTGGTGTCCAGCATATTAAGCGTATTGAGGAACCCTAGTAGACATGCCCTCACCGACCCTGAGCAAAAATAGCTAAAAGTCAATAAAATCGATATGGTCGATAAGCTAATCGATAATTTCTGCCGAAAAGTAGCCTATGACCTCCGCCGGTCCGTCACGGACCAGCATACAAGCTAACAAACTTTCACTTTCATATATACAACATATGCATCACGTTAGTGAGCGGTCGCGTCGGAAGTAATACAGATGTAATACCCGTCGTTTCTTCAAAATTCTGTATACCAAAGCCTTATGCTATCCTTCACTACACTTTTCGAAAACTGGGACGTCGTCTTCACTTGATTCGTTTGACATATTAGGTTGAGGAATTATGAGTGTCTGCTGTCTTCGTGATCATATTTCTCGACCGCATTGAAACTTTTGAAGGTGAGTGTGTGTTATTCTAAAGAGCAATCCATTCCGCATCTAATGATTTAGGAACGGCTTGGATTCCCTCAACTCCTGAATTTTAAATAAGTTTAGAAGCTGACAGATCTAAAAAGTGGAAATTTCTACAGCCATTTGTACAAACATAGAGAAAGGATATCACCGGTAGAACTGCACCAAACTTCATGTAATGCCGTAAGAGGAAGTTTGCTTTGCCCTCCGGCCACATCCGTGCAAAAATCTATTCCTTGAAAATACCCTCAAACTTGGGTAACTGAACCGAAATCCATGGTGCCAATCAGTTTTTTCGACTGCATCCATCTGCACATTTGGATTTCGGTCTCGTTCAAATATCGCCTCATAGCCAAGGTTTGACACTACCAAAATTTTGCTTGCATCCGTGGACCAATCGTTCTTTGGAGGAGAAAAACTTCAAGAAGTTTGATGGAACCAGAATTTGGATGGGTCAACATTTTGACCCATAGCAAACCGAACTCTCCAACTAAAGATTTGGTTTCTTGTGTGGAGGAAGGAGAAGAGTCACTGATTAAGGAAAACAGTATCTCTTATATTGGGCTATTGAATATTTGTCCTAATAAAAATTTTTATTTGCTCCTCAAACAGACATTTATAATTCCTCAACCTAATATTAGCCATTAGCTGACTTATAGTGGATCTAGGCCTACGTAGGTGTCATAGACGAGGCGATGAGACGCTACTGCAGGTAAAGAGAGGAAAATGCGCTCGTAGCAAGCAGTCAGTAGATGTTCACCTCTTGGAAGACAACCGTCAAAGCATACATGGCGAGGTTTACTGAGTAGATACTCGCTTTGCGAGTATCCACTCATCTTCAGTAGACTAGATTGATGAAGTTGATATTATAGTAGGTAGGAAAGTAGACGACTCTCGGTACAGCAAACGAAAGCGAAGGAATGTTTCGGCAAAGTAAAGTGTCATATTTACAGTTTAAACTGGTGCAACCTAGCATTCAACCAAAATCTAAGGCTGTGGCAAGCCTGTGTTTCTGCCTATGGAACAAACTTCTTCCTGACGATTATTTTCATGCCTCACCAAAATTAAGGAAAATGCAAGATTTTTCATTGCACAACCGGAACATCAACAATTTAGCTGCTTGGTCAGAAATGTTGCGTGAGGACTGAACGAGTTTCTTGTAGAAGATCATACGACGCAGGTGTTTTTACAGTCTTCTTCGTTCTCGAAGTTGTTTTCGGTGCCTCCGCAGCCTCCGTAATCGAACAGCTCGCACTTGTTCTCGTTCGGGTTGTAAGCCCATCTGAGTAGAAGTGTTACTGGTCTATGTAACCCTCACATTTTGATGGCCATGCAAGCTGATCATACCGTTTCAGCAAGATCCTACATTTTGGTCCAATGACGGGTCGCACACATCTTGAGTCCTGTTGAGCTTCGCACACTGAAAACGGAGGTTGCTAGGACATAGAGGATTTTGAGTGATGTTAATGATGCTTACAGAGGAAAACGCAGAGCAGGAAAACTAGGAACTTCATGTTTTGAGAGCTGTCAGCGTCTCATGTCTATGAGGTGTTATATACTGTATCTTTTCAGCATTAAATTTGCATATGATCAAGCACTAGGGAGGAAGCGCAATCTCAGAACTTTCGTTCACATGACAGAATTAAAATTATCGCTTATGAGCATTCATCTGGAGCGGTTCCACCTCCCTTGATGGTCACTGGTTTCTTATCGATTGCAAGTCCTCGATAAGATGATACTATTAGGTTGTTGCAAAATCGATGTCGGATTTTTGGACCACGAACATTGGAATAATTTTTTAGAAGTTGAAATGGTGCATCCACCATATATTTGTACTTGTTCCAAAGCACATTTCTTCCTCTTTGTGCCTATTCATTTTTATTTAGATCTACTCGCTTTTGTTGTGGTTTTTGGACTCGAATCAAAATGCATTCGTCCACTAAAATTCGCCCCAATCTGTTTCGTGAATTCAAACTCGATAGCAAGAGGGTGCCCTAGAAAGGAAATGTTGCCAACCTATGCAGGAAGGAATGCTAAACAAAGTGGTAGCTTAGTGTCGCCCCAAGTCATTTAGTATTGGAGACACATGCTTCAGAGTTATGGACTAAAATTCAATGACGTCAAGGCCATTCTGAAAGCACTGGTAGAAGCTATCACCAGGAGACCTGTTCAGTATAGCAAAGGTGGCCTTGAGGTTCATTATTCTACTATATTTGGCGCCATCGGTGGAACGAGCATGATGGAAAAACTGGACAAGCGAATCCAATTCGATTATCCTCCAGTATTTCACAGTGGCTCAAGACCACACTTTTCACTCAAGACGATCTGGAATTAGATGCAGGCGGAGATCAAGACTCTTCCGTATTTGCCTTACTTAGCGGACTGTTCCCCTACTGATGACCACAAATTCAAGCGGTGGGACTCATCTCTGAGAGGAAGAGCAAGCCGCAAAAATACACTACTTCAAAACGACCTCGCCGATATTTCTGGGTCCAAAAAACTTGGCTTCAGGCCTAATGGAGCGAAAACTCAGGGGGAAAATGGCGAAGATGTTCTGATTCAAATGAGTACTAAAGCGGCAGAAAAGGCTCAGTTTTTGCCGAGTTACGACAATTCAAAGTCCAACTGTCAAAATTCGACATCGATTTTGCAACAACCTAATACATGCTATTTTACATATAACAATTTTATCAAGCCTGGGAAGCTCTTTTATAAAATATAGGATGAGTTAAACCTCAACTACTCGCGCGTCGACGGCAGCGACTTCACTCAGAGTCTAGGAGCTTGTATCAAAACTGATGGAGGGTATCTTGAGGAGAGGGGTTGTCCTTCATCAATTGTGAGACAGTAAACATAAATCATGCATCAACGTTCCGAACTGCACATAAATTCTTCTTCTGGATGGGCTCTTCCTTGTTACCGTATTTTTGGCCCACCCCGTATGGATTGGTATTTGTAAACAGCTTTAGGCACAATCTCTGCCTTCATGCATGCATACAGGTTCTCAACACTACAATGCAATTCTCCATAGAGTGCGTAGGCAATTTTGATAGAATCGCTAATGCCAATCATGCCGAAGCTTTCTTTCGTTGACGTTAAAGGCAGCACTCACGCTCGAAAAAGTTTCCCTGCATTTGTGCTAATTTTGAAGCTGCCATCCTATAGAGCGCCACTGCAAAAGGAATCACTCCAATTCTTTCAGTCACTCGAGTAATCAAGTTCGAACGCTTGTACAAAGGCGCCCACCATGCTCAACCCCGCCCCATTCCCTCTGATCGCGCGCGGCGGGTGCTGGCTATATTTATCAGCTGATATGGCATCGAGCACGATTTTCCCATAACTCTGAACTTTCACACCACGGTGGACCCACCGTTATCCCAATGTGGACCCCCAATCGACGGTTGGTCCACCGTTATCCCTCGGTTGGCCCTTACTTGTCCCACGATGGTAAGGTCCTCCCCCGATTATCCCATCGTCAGCCCACCATTGTTATGAATCCCACGGTGACGCCATCATTTCCCCATGGTGGCCCTTCCAAACTCGTCCGTCCCGCGGTGGAACCTCCAATTGCCCACCCTTTTCCCACTGTTAGCCCACCGTCTCTTCATTTCCACGGTGGATCCACTGTTTGCCCACCGTTTGTTCACCCTTTTCCCACCAATACTTATTCCCTACTTTTCCCTCCATTGGTGCACTAATGACCGACGGTTTGGCCGCCATTAGCTAACCTTTTTTCCATCCCCACGGCGAACCATTTCCTGATTGTCACCAATCTTCTCCATAGATTGTTGAAATCTGTGATTAAACACTGCTGTAAGTTGTACTCAAGCAATAAGACAACCAGTCGTATAAAAGTTCTCAGTGCCGTAACTAATATTTGAATTTTTCCTATACAAAAACCTCTTTAATCACCACGTAAATGCTAGAATGGATCATGTCAGTTCGAATCACCGCTTATGTATCATAAAGGTGCCATCAAGGCGGTTTTTATAATTAAGAAAAGTAGGCAGTTCGTTGCCTGCAATGGATTTCCATCGTGTTACTATGAAATATGAACCCGACTGGTGTACGGAGCACAGGGTAGGGGCCCCGGTTGTGAAGAGTTGGCTTCAAAAGTGAGGTGAAGAATCTTACTGGATGTGGACATGACATCAACTTCCGGGAATTAGTGGCAACGTGTCCAAGAGGCCCGGACCACTTCGGGCACGCTCGCGCAGGTCCGCAGGGTCTTACCTGCGTGTGGATCCCGGTTCCCTCGCAGCTATATCTGAGAATTGCTCCGGAAGTCCTCGGTCTACCTCGCAACCATTCCGATTTACTGAAAGATCTAAATACTAAAAATAATTCTGGAAAATCTCGGTTTCATCACGGAAATCCATCATTTTCCCCACGAAAATCCCGCGGTTTTCCCACGGGAACTACATGGTTGTCCCACGGTGGGCCCGCCAATGGCCCATGGTGGCCCCTCCAACATGCCGAATATCAACCATGGGACCACGGTGGGCCCACCGTGGGGTGAAAGTTCAGAGGATGGAGATCCGCCAAGCCGCCGCAACCACACGAATCTGCGGCGATAGATCTCGTCCGCGAAGGCTCATCCCGAAAATGTAAAACTTAGTATTTCTCAAAGACTTCGCCTTTCTGGATGATTTTTCCTCTATTATGGGCACAAGTATATCCACCAGAGTATAATTTCATGGAAAAATCGATGTCGTTTTTGAGCGTGAGTGCTGTCTTTGAATATGGACAGCTATTTATTTTTATTCATTTACAGACGTGAAACAAAATTCACGTAGGTACCATACTTAAAGGCAGAAAAAATGAAATTCAATATCACTGTAGACTATTGATCGCCCAAAGCCACCAGATATTGGGAAAACTCTGGAAGCACTAGCTTTTCTGCCGTCTTCTTGAATGCTTTGTCTGATAGACTGATAAACGAAGAGACTTGTCGTTGCCTACTTTCGTAATTGAAGGTATTATAGAATTCTCCTTGAGAAAAGTTAGACCTGACCTAAGTTCTGATAACAGGGATTCTTATTTCCGTACTCCCCCCTCGCCTCTAGTCCTTGGCGGGACAGGAGTAGCGAAAGGAGTAGACTCAATGCCACACTTGTCTGTTATGATTTTGAATGCCAGGTCATTAATCCGACTTATACTACGTAAACTTTGTAGTGTGTATTCTTTGCAGTTATCATTGGCATTCGAAATATGATGATAAGTTAGGTTGCTATAGCGCATTGCAAGCTTACACACAAAGTTATTCTGCTCACTTTTAGGGAGATTGTCTGCACATTTTGTAGCTCTTTCACAATCATGTTTCATCCCTGCCACTGAAAATTCTCGCAATACACCTCCTGAACTGCGAAACTATTGAAAGAGTTAGCCAGGCGACTGACGTGAAGTCAAATTTGGAGTGGGCAAAACGGGAAATCTTTTAGAAACTTGCGAATTTCTGAACAAAAGTGTTTTTCATCGCCTATATGGGACACTCTCTAATTTTGACTGAATCGTATAGCTTGGAGCAGAGAACTTTAGCGAATCATATTAAAACTTGACACATTCGCGACAATGTGCTCAACCGGTTGAGCACGCATGGTGTGACGCGTGCGACCGCGTGCTCAACCGGGTGAGCACGCCCTTTTCACAGTTATTGGGTTGTAGGGAAAGTTCTGGTGGTTTTCAAAAGTGTGCCTTTTTTAACTTCTAACCCCACGTTGCCTTGCAGCGACCTATCTTCTGTATATATGAGGTGGTCAGGTCTGTGCAGGTTTATTAGTATCATTCACTGTAAACCACTGCACAACCCCTGTCAGGAAGAAAGATCTTTTGAAACAGTACATTTGCGACTTTTCAGTATACGGCTTCGAATCTGGTGAATTAGCAACCGCATCCAGTCGCCGTATTAACGCTGTATTTGGGGACGGTACAGTGGCTGAACGCACTACACAAAATTGGACCAGACGCTTTCGTGCTAGCGACTTCAATCCTAATGTTTCCTCATGGTCGAGACGCGAATCCGCAGTCGACAATAGTCGATTGCGGCAGCTGGTAGATTCGGATCTATGGCAAATTATGTGTGGAAGGACGCAAGTCTTAGATGTTCACTTTACCACCATCGTCGATCACGTGCGTCAGTTGGGAAAGGTGCAAAAGTTATCACAGTGTGATGATTTGACGCAAAGCGATCTCCCGCGACGTGCGGAGGTGGCTTTGGAATTGCGCTCGTACAGACGCATGAATAATTGGATAGAGTCCATCTTCACAGTAGATGAGGAGTGGTGTCTGTGCGTTAACATCAAGCGCACCCCACCTTGGGCTGACCAGGATGAGCAGCACGAGCCGCAGTCAACAGCAGGATTTCACCCTCTGGAGGTTATGATCAGTGTTTGGTGTGACAGCGAAGGCATCATACACTGCGAGGCACTGTCCGCGGCTGGATAGAACGACCGCAAAAATCACAGGAAAGGGTCCGAATTAAGGCACGATCCAATTCCTGCACGACCCTGCCCGTCCACTCTTCAAAAGAGTGGCCCGCCAGAAGGTACTCGACTTTGGATGGGACGTGCTGATTTCAGCACTGTAAAGGCCTGATCTTGTGCCAAAAGATTACCAACTTCTCCTGACCCTCTCTAACGCCTTGCAAGGAAGAGCGTGCGTTAATGAAGATAACTCGGATCGCTGGTTGAGCAACTTTTTCGAGTCAGTGACAGTTTAGTTCGATGCCGAAAGCATCGAGACGCTTCCTGAAAATAGGCAAAGATTGGTAGTACATGATGGTTATTTATTCATTTCTTAATGGGCTTTCCTTTTTTCAAAAAGTCAATAAGGTATAATATTTCAAAAACCGCGAGAACTTTCCCTACAACCTATATATATTTCTGTGAAGCAATCTTAATGAGCAAACTCCCATACAGTGGTATAGTAACAAATGTTCAAGCGATCTATACACGCGATGGGCAAAGCAGATATCATCTCGTACTGCTTTAATGCGTGGGTGAAACTGACAAGCAAAAGGACAATCTATATGAAGATTAACTTACTTACTCCCTCTTATGCAGGTGTACTTCTAGAATTAGCCTCAAGCTCGTGCATATTTGCGTTTTGGTTTGTCTCAAATTCGCGCATTTTCGGAGTACTATGCAGCAGAGAAAAAATTACTGCCACATGGGACCACGTGCTCAAGCGGTTGAGCACGGGTCATACTTGTGCAAAAGCGCGTGTGTACCATGTGATACACCATGCCAAAAGCGTAAGGTCGCGAATGTGTTAAGAAACCCGTGCAGTTGAAATCTTTGACCTAGATCTCTGAGAACACTTCCATGCCTCTCATAGAAAGGACAACTATTAGGTTGTTACAAAATCGATGTCGGATTTCGACAGTTGAACTTTGAATTGTGGTAACTCCGCAAAATCTTAACGTTTTCTGCCGCTTCAGTATTCGTTTGAATCAGCACATCATTTCCATTTTTCTCCTAAGTTTTTGTTCGTTAGGCCTGATGCCAAGCTTTTCGGACCCAGGAAAATCGGCGAGATCGTTTTGAGGTAATGTATATTTGCAGCTTACTCTTCCTCTCAGGGATGGGTCCCACCGCTTAAATTAGTGGTCATCTGTAGGGGAACAGTCCGCTAAGTAAGACAAATAAGGAAGAGTCTCGAACTCCACCTACATCTACTTCCAGAGTGTCTGGAGTGCAAAGTGTGGTCTTAAGCTACTATGAAATACTAGAGGATGAATCGAATTGAATCCACTTGTTCAGTTTTTCCATCACGCTGTTCCTCCGATGGCGTCAAGAATAATAGAATAATGCACCTCAAGGCCACCTTCGAGATATTGAGCAGGTCTCCTGGTGATAGCTTCCACCAGTGCTTTCAAAACGGCGTTGACGTCATCGAATTTTAGTCCATAACTCTGAGGCATGTATTTCCATTACTAAATGAAATAGGCCAACACTGAGCTACCACTTTGTTGAGCATTTCCTCTTGCATAGGTAGGTAATATTTCAATTCCGAGCCACTCTCATGCCATTGAGTTTGAATCTACTAAACAGATTGGGACAAATTTTAGCCTACGAGTATATTTTGAATCACCCTCGGAAACCGCAATAAGAGTTGGTAGATCGAAACAAAAAGGAATGGGCAGAAAGAGGAAGAAATGCACTTTGAAACAAGTACAAAATGTATGGTGGAGGCACCACTTCACATTCCAAAGCATTATTCCAATGTTCGTGTTCAAAAATCCGACATCGATTTTGCAACAACCTAATGCTTCACCGCTTCACGTCATGATCGCGTTCATGGCTGTTTCAGTTCACTTCCGTCAACACTGTTACTCCACAATACTGTAAAAGGTGGGAAACGGGTAGGGTTGTGTGGCGGATGTGGCGCTAAATAACAGAGAACACAACGAAAACATGCAGCGGATGTGTTGCGGGTGCGCTTGTAGCAGGTCCAACGCGTTGACGAGGGTGCGCTGACGTGTGATAAGAGTGCGCTGACACCAAAAGTGGGGGAAAAACAGGAGTTGAACCCACTGTCGTTAAAAAAGCGCGCCATCGTTTAGAAGTGGGTAGACATCTAGAGTCGGATCGAACGGTTGCTATTGTTTCTGCTGGCTAAAATCACTAACTACTTCACCACGGTCTGCAAAACTGTTTTGGAAAACTTTTGTTAGTTGTTCTACCTTTTCTTTGTTTCAGTCAAAATGCCATTAAAAGAAGAATCTGTAAAGTTTGGTGTCTTCACTTGGCCTACCATTCGGTTGTTGATATAATTATAGAGCCTAGAAAGGTGTTCGGAAGCGAAGATTTCCTTTTTGTAGTTGATATGGGAATAATTCACAATATTCTTTGAACCTAATGATATAGGTTTCATGGTTACTTCGAGTAGTTTCAATAATTTTTTGACAGCTTCTTGCCACAGTAGAGTTTCATGACGTTTCATTTTCGTCATGTCATGTAACTAGGCGTCCTTCTTTTACCGTGATAGCTAGACGCTAGATTTACTTCGTTATTTATTTCTGGGTACGGTGATTGAGAGAAGTGACAGTGTTATCCATTTCGAGATAATTTTAATTTTGAGATAAGGAGAGTCTCACAAGGGATTCTCTGATATACTGAGAAATCCTCTGATTCACACCTTAACAATACTGTGAAGAAGTACTTGTGAAAATATCTTGCTACTCATGAGCGCGTACCTCGTTTTAGCAGGTTTATTTTCATGCGTGCTGGCAGTCTATTAATGTTCCCATGGGTTATCACTTTGAATACATATAACTTCGGCTTTACCTATGTAAAACGACATTTAGCGATATTATTGATTCTTCTTGATATAGTTCCTCTGGTAATTGCGGTAACTAAATGGTGCACTATATTTTCAGTGTTCTGCACAATTCGTATTAGTTTATAGGAAACATCGAATTTCGAAAGATGGGAATCGACTCAACCTGTCATTTGATAGAAGGTGACTGCCACAACATGCCTCTGGAGGACTCTTCTAAAGACGCAGCCTACGCTATTTATTCCCTTAAATATTTCCCTCAACTTGATGGGGTTATGAAGGAGGTAAGAGTCGTGACTATTTGTGTCATTGAGATTAATGCGTTCTTTTCAGGTATCACGAGTACTCAAACAAGGTGGAAGGTTTCTGGTGTACGACTTGATGAAAACGGAAAAATACGATAAAAACAACGAGGAACACGTAGAGGTACACATGAAAGTAATGCTACGAGTTCAGAGTTTGTATAGCCATGATCATTCCGATTCAACGCTGTTCGTTGGCGGCCATATCACTTCATTACCATACGTCACTAGCGCGAGCTGATGCAAGAGCCGAAGCGCAGCGGTGTGAGCTAGAAATGGTTTCATTCGTTGGTGGATGAAACTGTTTTCTGGCCAAAAATTGCTCCATTTACCACCAGAATGAGACTGTTCCGGGTAGCAGCGCTTCGCGTACGCCATTGCACCTGCTCGCGCTAGTGATACGTTGCACCCAACGTGTGTCTACGGTGAGGAAGACTGGAGCTACAAGGGGGTAGAAACAAGGTAGAAACATAAATTGATAAGATATAGCGTGTCGTCAGTATGGGCCACACATCCTCAGTTTAACCGCGCAGTGTCCTTGAGATAGTCTCGTCAAGGATACGCCACTGGAAGAAGCATACCTGGGCGAGCTCTGTATTTCGAGAGCTTCTACAATCTCAATACAAACCTCAGGCGTTGGCCAAGAGGACGCTCGCGGAAAGAACCACGTGGATAACCAGGAGCGGGATGGCAATTATTTGTCCTACGGCAGTGAAAACGAGAACAAAGTCCTGCGTTAAATGTTTGCGTAAGAAGTTTGCTCAAATCATCGCCCATTAACATAACCACAATGAGGCGAAGTTACATGGCAAAGAAAAGAAAACTATAATTACTCGGTAACGCGGATAGTGAATTATGTAGCCAATGTGCAGTTCTGATGAAACAGGAATTAAAGTATCTCATGCGAATTCTGTGATTACTGCAAAAAGGTTGGAATACACTTTTGCGCCCATATTGATAGCCCTAAAGACCCAATATTTGCTGGCATAAAATTTTCTTCCATTCTTAGGTAGAAAAGATATCAGCCTTGAATTATTGTAGAATTACCACGATTGTACATATTCTGAAAAACATCCCATTAATATGACTGATATCTCGCACAAGTCATTTTTTACAGATCGTTGAAGGCTTGGAGTATGCTTGCGGAATGCCATCCTTACACACTCGGGAGGGATTAGTTAGCGCAGCAGAGAGGTGAGCACTATACTTGCAACCGAATCGAATAATTATTCGGTCATTCGAATAAATCATTCGAATCGAATCATTCGAAAATTCGAAATTTTTTTATTTTCGAATATACTCGAAATTCGAACATTCGAAAAAGTCAATTTTCGAATATATTCGATTATTCGAATATTCGAAGTCCTCATTATTCGATTGCGTCACCCGAGTTCTCGAAATGGTAATCACATGAAATGATTCAGAGACGTTTGCATCGTTTCTCGACCTAGTTTTGAACAAAATGAAGGCCCTGTAAATGCGTATACAGAGTGCTCCTATCACGATTTCTTTGGAGGTTAGCAGCACACAACACCTTTTAGTCATCCATTCTTCGCCGACCTGATATTGATTGTAACTGTGCATTCGTGCACTGATATTGTTTAGCGATTTTATAGATTATGGATCGATATAAGATCTACTCTAATAAAACGTGGGTCCATAAATATCTGTAGTAAATCAGCGTCCGTTTCAAGATCGCAGAATCGCGAGCGCTCAAAGTGAATTACCATTATTTCAAATCCTCTGACCCCAGCACAAACGTCGAGCCAATCATCGTCGATCTTCCGAATCTTTCTTTTGTTTGCCACTTCTTACGTAAATACTTTCTGCAAGGATGGTGGATCGGCTGCATAAGATACCATCGGTAAGCTTTGGGAAAGCACGAAACCACAAAAACGCGTATGCCTCAGTTCTTTTAGCTACGACTTGTTGAAGCAGGAGAAGTTGTAAATCCTTTCATTCCTCCATGTACCTTGGAATCGCTCTCTTGAGTTCTTTTAGAAGACGTTATCTGCTGGCTCCGGGTGTACAAAATCAAGCCTTTGGGACCGTTAGAATCATACATGACAGAAAGACTGCTTCTAAAAGGAGCGACACTTTTCATATGAAACCTGGAAAGAAAGGGTTTCGGCTATGTTGTTCTTATCTTGACGCGTCGAAATAAATCTCATCCGCTGCTTTGAAATACATTTTATAATTTCGTGAGCCTCATTGTGGGTATGTCAGCGCTCTGAAGGTATAGTTTCCGAGATAGTGGAGGTCTGAAGACGCTGATTCCAATCAGTGAATACATGTATTGGACCATTCTTAGTATTTGAGTCATATGAAGTAATTTGATGTTTTGTTTCTTAAATTGGTTCGTGAAGAGTACATAAAGGTTTTTCTTCTAGTTTTTAACCACTCTAAATTTGAAGAAAGCTGCAATCTGTGAACTGGGAGGTTAGAGTTTTGAGTCCACCTAGAGTCTTTTTGTAAGACCTTCATTCGAATGATTTATTCCAATAAATTATTCGAATGATTATTCGAAAATTCGAATATTCGAAAAAACCAATTTTCGAATATATTCGGAAATTCGGATATTCGAAATTCTCCTTTTTCGAATATATTCGAAATTCGAATATTCGAAAAAGTCATTTTTCGAATATATTCGATTATTCGAATATTCGAAATTTTTCGAAAAATGTGCAAGTATAGTGAGCACCCTCGAGGGCACTGCTTGTATTTTTTCTGCGATTTCTTCGAATTTCAGAGCTTCGGCCCTTCTCCTAATGAACACGTCAACTTTTTAAACACTTGCCCTCAAATAATAAAGCAAATGCATAACAGCTTGAAAAAAAATGAGTGCGATATACTAGGTACAGTGACTGTCAATGGCGGTGACCCGTCTGCGGCCTCGCAAAGCACGCGGCGCGACCGCACCGCTCACGCTAGAATCGTCGCCGCAGTGGCTTATCTGGGTTTTCTTGATAGTTGTTCATCATATTTGATGATAACTAATAAGAAAACTAACAGACTATCAAGAAAATTCCATAATTTGACGTCCCGGAGAGGATTCTCGCTCGAGCGGCGCGGTCGCGCCGCGTTTTGTTCGAGGCCGCAGACGGGTCACCGCCATTGACGCCCACTGTATATTTACCCTCAAGTCGCGAAATTCACTTCTCATTCGTTCATTTAGAGAGAAAAATCATGACTAATAATAACGGGCTTAGTCTGTAGTGTGTAAGTGTGTGTTGTGTGTGTGTCTTACGGAATTCGTTTATCTTGTTCCGAAGTACATTTAGGTACAGTAAGGGTGCGCTGGCGCCCAAAGTGAGGGAGACACCTTCAGCAATGTAACAAGCGTGAATGCGCTGGCGCCCGAGGCGGGGCACACAGTTACACTGATGTGTTGAGGGTGCGCCGGCGCCCAAAAGTGGGCTGATACGGGTTCAAGGGTGCGTCGGTGCCCTGCGTGGGGGAGACGGGTTCAACAATGTTACAGGCGTAAAACGGTGCGCAAATGTGTAAGAATACCAGAAGACGGAGAAGACGGAGCCACCGCTATTATAAGGATGTGCCGGCGCCTAAGGCAGGGGAAACAATTACACCGATGTGATGAAGGTGCCCGGCACCCAAAGGGAGGGAGACAAGTCCACCACTGTGATAAAGGTGTTCCTATGCCCAAGGACACTAAATGCTACATCACAACGATGAGAAGTATACCATCCGCGTCGTTTTGTCCTCACTGCGTACCCTTCCTCTTCCGTGCTTTCCAGTCCTTACTTATGATTTCCGAGTTCAACTTGCCAAAGGTAAAGTGGACACAACCGACACACACGACACTGAATACACCGCAGACTGGTTTAGACTGGGCCAGAACGGTTTACGCATAATGCAGAGAAGATTAGCATGAACTCTGGGCAAAGATCGCGCGCGAATTCGTGAAGCTTTTGAGGGAAAAAGGTAAAGAAAAGAAAAAAGTTTTGACACACCCATTCCCAATACTTTTGTTTTAAGAGCCATGGCGTGAAGATCACGAAGCGATGCATAGCGATCAAAAGTTTATGACCACGCGAGTAGTTGTCGTGCATTTCACTCTATTGTCCTTAGTTGTGTTATTCATACCTCTGCGTCTCCAATGCCTGTCAAATCTATAAGTACGAGGTATGAATAACAAAATTTTTCGTCACCGTTGTTTAGTGAGTAACGAGTACTTCCCTGACGATGCCGCTAGCAAGGCTTCAAGCACTGTAGGCATTTCCATATTAGTTGTGTTCCAACCTTAACACACGAGTACTTCAAGAAAGAAAACCAAGCAATATCAGAAATCACCAATGATGTGAGGGAAGTCACTGTAAAAGTTTGTTGGTTTATTTGTGATCCCTGGTTTTGCTGTTTTTATCGTTCTGTGATTGATTTTGCTAAATGTAAAAGAAAGAATATTATATTTTGTAATGAGTTTGTTAGCATGAGCTAGTAGATGACCGTCCCTTAATCTAGTCGGTTGCATCTGACTGCGGGTCGCCTTCTGATCCAAGCGCAGATGCGTGGGAAACATGGATTATTGAAGGATGATTCTCTCCGATTTTTCCATTTCCTCATCCATGTACAAAGATCTTTGTTCAGGTACGGCTTGACGTTTGAAGAGGAGGAGGACATATCTGCTACAAATGGAAGTCCGTTCCATTACTGTTTCTCGCACTCTCCACTGTTCATGTGGCTTATCAAGAGCTCATGCATAAGTAAGAATAGCTCAGCTCCCTACTCTTTCGTTTATTTGACGATTTTAAGAGAATTTGTCATCGGAATTTAGTTAGAGTGTAGACTCTCCAAATAGTTGATGAAGTTGTACTTTTTCCAGGAAACCTCATAAGTATCGGACAGAAGTTGCGGATTTTACCGAAGGGGTTCCACAACTTTGACGCAGTCTTCCTTTCCGGTACTGTACAGAA
Source organism: Ancylostoma ceylanicum (assembly GCA_000688135.1). Taxonomy (NCBI): domain Eukaryota; kingdom Metazoa; phylum Nematoda; class Chromadorea; order Rhabditida; family Ancylostomatidae; genus Ancylostoma; species Ancylostoma ceylanicum. The sequence continues at coordinate 2,765,347 of JARK01001346.1, read as the reverse complement.
AATCGTAGATGGAGGACGCCTAGGAATACTGTCTGGATCAAAAATCTTTGTGTTCAAGAGGAAATAACAATTGTAAAGTTAAGTATCTTGTGTGCACTGTAAACGATTTCAAGTCTTGTTTCATTCACTACCAACCTCATCCCGCACCCCCCCCCCCCCCCCCCCCC
>JARK01001346.1:2729061-2751816 GCA_000688135.1 Ancylostoma ceylanicum | reverse complement strand
GGGGGGGGGGGGGGGGGGACAGGAAGTCTAGGAAAGACAAATGTGGCCATTAGATACGCTGTGTGTGGTATAGATAGATAGTACAGAGGAGATACTACTAACAATAAGGTGGGATTCATCACACCAGGCATTCCGTTCTTCCAACTCGAAGGAAGAGTTTCACCTCGGAGATTGTTTTTTTTAGGAAAAGCTAGAAGTATTACATATTCAGGCGACGCTGATCGTTATAGTATACATATTCTCTTGAAGGTGCCGAGAAACCCGTTTCGGACCTTCCTGCTTTTAGAGAGTTTGAGGTAGCCACTACGAGAACTACTTCAAAAAGTTGCAGAGTTACATATGGGTTCCATGGCCAGTGGTGATATCGATTGGTGGCGTGCTGGGAGATCAACTCTTTGTGGCACTGTCACCTTGAACTCTCAGAAAAGGAGTGATTCAGAAAGAGTTTTCCTGACACTTTTGTAGGGAAATATGCAACACTCTAAGGCCAGCGTCGCGTGAAGATTCTGATGTGAATATCTTAAAATGGATTTTTTGGAGGAAACACTGCCTTCATTCAATTGCTGCTGGTACAAATTATAGTTGGCAGAGCCCATTATAGGACTGCTCAGTGGATTAGAATGTCAACTAGGTCTGGAATGTTTTGGAATATTTACTATCACAGACTAGACAAGACTCTGCTTTAAACATTTGCCAAACAGAGTCCTTGAAAAAGTATGTGAAGATATATGTAAATACTCACGAGACAGCACACGCATGAACTATCATAGTCCCAGCTGGCTGCCGACCGGATATTTCAGGAGCATTCGATAAGGGAGACAGGCTATTCGAAATGTCCACTTCGATTTGTGGACATGTCACTGCTAGAAATTCAAAGGATAATCTGTAGACAAATCTATTCCTCACAGATCTGAATACATGGCAGATATTTTGAAGTCCTACCAATGGAGAAGAGATCTACCTTGACAGGAGTCGTTCTCGAACACGTTCCAATGACCAGTCGAGGAGCAGCTGAATATTCGCAGTGGACTTCCATCCGGAAATACGTATCCAGATTTGCAGGTTACAATGGCTAAAAAGGAGTAGAAATATGGATGGAAATATGCGCAACACTAGCGAATAGATGATCTTTTCAAATTAAGTGTTAACCGCTATCCTTCTGACGATCCACGTTCTCCGCATTGGAAATATTGAGAGGAGAACTGGTGCAGTTGCGCGTACCTGAAAACATTCAGCAGCATGTGATTAGTTTGTTGTGCGATTAGTTGCTCCGTGAGCATCGCTGGAATTATGTTTTTTGCAGACTCCGAAAGCAGCGCAGATTGACCGCGAAGCCCGCTTTTGAATCGCTGCCGCGATAACAAATTATTAGGTTACCAGTCTGTCCGACCGGCTAACGCCGGACTTCCAGACTTGATGCTAGCTTCGCTCGCACACTTTACATTATATAAAAAAACTCCTGGAGAACCCTTTGGAGGATACGAATCAATATTCTCCCTTATGGTGTCAACGATCTCCTTAAAATTGTTCGAATCCGTTAGGGGTAGCCTTCTCCCACCTCCGCGAAGTGATTCTCCCTCGTTGGCCCTCCGAGCTATCAATGTTTAAATGTAACCGATATAGTGCAAATGATCATTTGGAATGGCATGTGTTTATCTGGCTGTTGTGGTAACTAAGGTGATAAGGATCTACTGGTGTATATAAGCAGACAGGGGGAGATGGTTCATTCAGACGTGGTGCAGAGAAGAGCGGAAAGCATGTAGGAGATAAAACCGCCATGAATACCGGCGTACTGCTTGTGTAAGGTTAGACCCTGGTTCGTGCACTTATTCCTTTTCCAGGCGTTTCCACAGGACCGTCTCCCCCACTGTGGACGCCGGCGCACCCTTATCATGTCCCCGGACCCGTCTCCCCCCACTTTGGACGCCGGCGCACCCTTATCATATCGCCGGACCCGTATCTAGGCGTTCCCCCTCCTTCGGACGCCGGCTTATCCCTGTGGCAGCACTGGTCTTGATCGCTACTCGCGCACTCCCTTTGGTGTGCACACGCACGTACAAAGTCACAAATTTCTGTAATATATATAGAGTATGATCGCGAAGGTTGCCCGCCACTAATTTTTGTGTATTTCAGAACTTTTCTAAGTCGCTCCGGAAGATTCTGCCCAAAACATACAAAGGTTATTCAATAGCCAACCGATACCCAATTTGTCTTAGCGCTCCGTTGAGATTATGACCGCAAAATCGTCGCTGACTGAAACAGTGTTCTGCTGCTTTTGCTATGCGAGCTTGAGAAATACAGAGACGCAAGCGATGCTGCAAAAAGTATATGTGATGCGATAGATCTCTGCCTCACCTCTTACAAGGAAAGTGCAACAGGTCAGGCCGGCAGATCGGAATGAAACCTATCTGGCTTGGATCCTTGCTTGACAAGGTCTTCCAGTATATATTTCATTTTTTGCGCCGGGTGCTAAAAAACAGGTATCCCATCACACTGCTATATGCATTGCAACACGGCGTCCGGCAGCGACAGGGTGGCTGAGTTGTGAGGATGCTGGGCTGTTAAGCAGAGGCCGAAGGTTTGGATCCTGTCATGTGCAACCTTTTTGCTTTTTTGTTTTTTATTCCTCCTATGTTGTTGAAATTAAATTTGAAAGATTAGAACATGAAACCTATCATTATTGATGTACCAGCCACGAATAACTACACCATCTCTGAAAACTGTGCAGCACGAACGCAGCCCAAACGGCGTAATGCTTCGAGTAGAAACGCTAGCAGCAACGCTTCCCAGTTGCTGCCATCTTACCCTCCATTGCTGCCATTCTCCCCTTCATTGCTGCTCCTTGTAGCAGCAATGGAGGGGAGAATGGCAGCAACTGGGAAGCGTTGCTGCTAGCGTTTCTACTCGAAGCATTACGCCGTTCATGCTGCGTTGCAGCGCACATTCACCAGAGATATCATACGTAGTCTACTGATCGTACAGTTGTTCCTCTAGTCGCTATACTTTGGACCGAATAAAAATCGAATAATTTTGTTTCTTTAATAAGAATTTAGGAAACAATTCGAACACCTTGATATTCGAAAATGAAGAGGCCCTAGTGTTCTTCTTCTCATTCGTGCAGCACTGTATTGGTCTCCCATGTTGGGACATTCGAATTTTCGATTTATTCGAAATCGAATATTTTTGCTTTCGAATATCGAATATTTCGAATAAATGAAAAATTCTAATGTTCTAACATTAGAGACCACTTTGCTGCTGTACGGAAGAGAAGAAGAGCTTTGAGGCTTTCTCATTCTTAAATGTCCGGAAGTATGAATTGTTTCCTAAAATGTTATTAAAGTTATAAGAATTATTCGATTTTTATTCGGTCCAATGTATACTAGTCGCCATTAAATAGAAAATTCTCCATTCAAAACGAAACATTATGATGCATTATGATGCGAGTGACTGGGTTCTGGTTCGTGATTGTCCTCTACAACTCATAATCTTGTCAGTAAGCATTGGTTCCATGTTCTAATCCTTGGAAGTTAATTTCAACAACAAAGAAGGAATAAAAAAAACAAAATGCAAAAAGGATGCACATGACGGGATCTGAACCCTCGACCCTCTGCCTAACATTTCCACACCTTCCCCTCTCGGCCATATCTGTTTTATAGCAACCGGGGCAAAATGAAATATATGCTGGACGACTTTGTCAAGCAAGGATTCAACCCAGCTAGGTTTCATTCCGATCTGCCAGCCTGGCCTCTCGCACTTCCCTTGCTAGCATACGGTGCGAATTCGGTTCTGCAAGATTGAAGAAGGCGGTTTGGACTTGAGACAAACGGCGGTCCGGACGATAACGTGAAGTGAGTAAGATGCGCCTCCTGGAGCTGATTGGAGATAATCCTCGGCATGGCACTTGCGAGCTGGTAGAGGAAACCCAGCGCTATCACGACATCAAAGCTTTTCATCTACATCAGTTCTGAGAGAAAAGAAAATATTGCGCCTGCATTCATCATGATCTGAGGTACCACCAGCTTCAAATGAGCAAGTTGTATGCCTTAACTGTCTCGCATTTGACGGGCTTTCACTTGGCTCCCAAACTTGGTAACTAGTGACGAGGACGAGTAGCGGGCATCATATGCAACCCACATGAAGAAATGTAAGTGGCTCGGACATAATTAACATTGCATTTCAATGCCAAAATGAGAACTACCTCCTTAGAAGGTTATGCTCAATGCTTGATGGAGTTGCGAAAGAGCAAATCATTGGGACCTGCTGCCAAGAAACCTTGCTGTTACAAGGCAACTTTCGCGACAACTCAATATAAGGTTTTCTCGACAGTTAGGAAGCTTCCTCGGTAATTGTTATCAAATATGATGAAAGCCCTATCAAGATAATAGCGGCAATTCCGGCGCGGTCGCGACGCGTTCTTCCCGCATGCGTCAAAAAAGCTCACACGTATGTTTATTTCGATGTTTATTGAAAATATCAGTTGACTAGTTCTGATGTACAACAACCTCTCAAATGGACGGATCTGGTCAGTGATCTGGTTGATGTTTTTTTTTGTTAGCTCTCGGAAATTCATAAGACTGGGAATGAAGAGAAAGATATGTTCAGAAGAAGCACCGGCCTAAATCTAGGTGTTCGAGGTTTCAAATTCCGTTGTTCCGAGTGACATAGATTTCCTATCCATGTCATTGTATGGAAGCCTATGTTCTTTATTGTCGCCGAGGTCAGTTTCATCATTGGTCCCGCTGCCCATTCAGTCGCGCACCGGTGCCCAAAATTTTCTAGGTGAGTTCATGTAGGACATGGTTTCGGTGGCATCCTTTCTTTACATCATTAGGGATTTGTGGAGCTCGCAAAGCTTCAAGATGATGTGTTGCAAGGAACTGCTATCTCATACACCTTCGACTCTCGGTCCATTCAAGCTGTAATTTTCAACTTGGTTTCAGTAAAAATCATTCAGATATGTGAAAAACAATTGAGTACAGATCGTACCTGGTGAGAATGTAACCCTTTCGTTCCATGTTGATGTCCAATCTATAAATCAACAAGGCTTTCAGTACACAAAATTATACAAACAAGCTTTTCATACAGATAAGCGAGTTTTGGGAGAGGGAACTCACTATGTGTCACTCTTGCGGTTGTTCCAGCAGATAACAGTGTGTGCGTTGATTTTGCAGAGAATATGGGAACGTTTGTTGGCTTTGCGGGTAATGCGGGAGTGTTTTTTCCTACAGTAAAATGATTGAAACGATATAACAGTCACCTTTGGTTCCCAATGGGAGAACAGAACTGTGAGTTAAATTCCAAATTTGTCCACTAAGCATCAAGAGTGAGCGACTACTTAACTCTCGATATTTTGCGAAATCAATGTACAGTGGGCGTCAATGGCGGTGACCCGTCTGCGGCCTCGAACAGAACGCGGCGCGACCGCACCGCTCGAGCGAGAATCCTCTCCGGGACATCAAATTATGGGGTTTTCTTGATAGTCAGTTAGTTTTCTTACTAGTTATCATCAAATATGATGAACAACTATCAAGAAAACCCAGATAAGCCACTGCGGCGACGATTCTAGGGTGAGCGGCGCGGTTGCGCCGCGTTCTGTTCGAGGCCGTAGACGGGTCACCGCCATTGACACCTACTGTAGGTATGTCGGGGTTGTGATACTAAAAATTTATGCGGTCACATTGTTCCATCTGCTATTTATCCTTTCGTTAGAGAGAATCGAGCCAGCACTATTAAAGTTACGCCCCTGAAGCAGAAGCGTAACTATGCGGACTGCTGTGAGTGAAGTGTTGGCGAGTGAAAGAGAAAAAAGCCATCGTCATCAGCACATCCACATCCTTCTGGTTATGACCATTGGCGAAACTTGGCGGATTGCAACCAATAAGATCGCTATAGATAAATGTGGAGAAATTGGCTTAAAGAGGTGACTATATCACGTCCTCGTTGGCAGCAACGTTGCCGATTTTACTTCGGCGAACTAAAACTTGGTGGCATCGCAGCAGGAGCCGCTCGGAATACCACATTGGTTTCGCCTAGTTAGTGTGAGCGGATATCTGGCGCAAAGTTGGTTCCAAAATTTGGGACGTCATGAATTCTGCTTCGAAAGCAAGGAATGTCGCATAAAGATTTCTTGAGTTGGTGATTGCCAAGTGATGGCAATATTCAAAGAGAACACATTCAGAATGACATATTTGGTTTCGTAGGACTTCATATGTAATTGTCGTCAGACCATCCCTTCTTTGAGTAGGAATGGGAGGACGAAAACGCTCGACGAGTAGGTGCGGCTGAAGGTAGCCGCTATACTCCTCGAGGAGTATAGCACCCTGCGTTGCCGTCGCCGGCGGCCGCCGATGGTGGCTACGCCTGCAAACGATGCGCATTGCCTTCACAGTCGCCGGCGGCTGCAGATGTTAGCGACGGCGGCCGCCGCGACGCCCCGCCCACAATCGATGCGCATCGGCCCACCGTCGCCAGCGCAGTGAAAAGAGAATGAGTACCAGATTGACCTTCGTTGAGAGGTCTGCCTCGCGCCCTCGTAATGAAGGAATCGCGACCAAATCCTTCAAAGCTCACTGATGTACGGTTGAGCGTAAACCCTCTAGTACAACATAAAGTGCTTTTTCGTATTTGGTCAGTATGGAAGAGAGCTTCTTATATGCTTTACTTGATGAGCTTTCGGCGACTAGCGCCTTCGTCGGATCTTAATACAATAGCATATTACATACAATACATAGCAACAAGCAACAGAGGCCACTGTCCGCACCCACCGAGCTCGCTGGTAGAGGGAATGCAATGATTTCGCGTTGGGACTACTGTGGTTATTTATACAGTACTTCGTGATACGGTAATCTCCGCGATACGGTAATCTCCCTTAGTCGAAACACTGTTGGTCCTGCTGCCTCCCGTGATCGATCAAGCAATGTACTTTAGTGCCTCCACAAGTTCTTCCCTATTATTGATCTCCGGCTTGTAGCGCTTGATCTCTTTAGCTTCCATAATTTTCCGATCAAGGGGCTTCACCAGATTACGATGCAACACTTTAACCTCGAATTCTGGAATTGATCCATATGTGTGCATCGTCGTTCGATGCTTAGAGAAGCTATTTGTAGGGTACGACTGTGGGCGGTTTAGGGCTCGTCGATGTTCGTCTAATCTCTTTCTTAGCGGTCGTTCAGATTCACCTACATACCGCTGACCGCATCCACTGCAAGTTATCAAATAGACGGTCCCACGCAGGTGACAGATCCTCTGATCGCGGCAGTAATGACACTGTCGTAGATCGCATTCTGCTTCGTAAACGCGCGACGATGTCAACTTCTGTTTGAGTGTGGGAGGTGGCTGGAACACAAGACGCACTGGGAGTCCAGATTTCCGAACGATCATGTTGATTCGTTTAGAAAAGCTGTCGTTCAGGAATGGCAATATTAGTGGAATGCCGTCAGGGGCGGCATATGGTCTCCATGAGCCAGTGGTTCGTGTGGTATATCCGTTCTCGAAGAGGATGCTTTGAATTTTTCCATCACTTCCCGAGCCTTCTGTTGAAATCCGTTCGCTGGTTTTCTTCAAATTTCGTACAACGTTCACTTTCATATGAAGTGGATGAGCACTTCGCGAATGAAGTATGATATTTTTCGATGACTCCTTTTTATGCCAGCGTATCTCTTTCTTCCCTTCATGAATTCGAACCCGAGTGTTCAGAAATGCTAAGAAACCTTCTGTGTCAGGTTCTTCGATGGTAAATTTTATGTGAACGTCCCTGGAGTTCAAATTATCAAGCGTGGCAGTCAACTCAGAAGGCGTTGTTCCAATTGCAAAAACGTCGTCTATGTAGCGTTTATAGAAAAGTATCCCAGCAGTCAGCGATGTCCTTTCGATATGATCTAGGTATACAATGGCAAGCAGCGGGGCAATACGGATTCCCATTGCCAATCCTCGTTTCTGCCTGAAGAAGTTGTTATCAAAACGAAATACGTTACACGCAAGAGTTGCGCTCAGAAGGATTTCAATTTCGTTGCTAGAAAAACCGAATGTGTCCACTTCATCTAAATGGCTATCTACAAGTTCAGTCAAAGCCCGGATGGCTGCACTGCTGTCGATATTCGTATACAAAGAAATTGCGTCGTAGCTGACGTAGCATGCCTTTTCCGGGACCTGACAGCGTTGAATTTCATTGATAAACTCGCTCGAATTCACAATGTGGGCTCCGACGAATTTAACATTTCAAACGAACGGATTTCAACAGAAGGCTCGGGAAGTGATGGAAAAATTCAAAGCATCCTCTTCGAGAACGGATATACCACACGAACCACTGGCTCATGGAGACCATATGCCGCCCCTGACGGCATTCCACTAATATTGCCATTCCTGAACGACAGCTTTTCTAAACGAATCAACATGATCGTTCGGAAATCTGGACTCCCAGTGCGTCTTGTGTTCCAGCCACCTCCCACACTCAAACAGAAGTTGACATCGTCGCGCGTTTACGAAGCAGAATGCGATCTACGACAGTGTCATTACTGCCGCGATCAGAGGATCTGTCACCTGCGTGGGACCGTCTATTTGATAACTTGCAGTGGATGCGGTCAGCGGTATGTAGGTGAATCTGAACGACCGCTAAGGAAGAGATTAGACGAACATCGACGAGCTTTAAACCGCCCACAGTCGTACCCTACAAATAGCTTCTCTAAGCATCGAACGACGATGCACACATATGGATCAATTCCAGAATTCGAGGTTAAAGTGTTGCATCGTAATCTGGTGAAGCCCCTTGATCGGAAAATTATGGAAGCTAAAGAGATCAAGCGCTACAAGCCGGAGATCAATAATAGGGAAGAACTTGTGGAGGCACTAAAGTACATTGCTTGATCGATCACGGGAGGCAGCAGGACCAACAGTGTTTCGACTAAGGGAGATTACCGTATCGCGGAGATTACCGTATCACGAAGTACTGTATAAATAACCACAGTAGTCCCAACGCGAAATCATTGCATTCCCTCTACCAGCGAGCTCGGTGGGTGCGGACAGTGGCCTCTGTTGCTTGTTGCTATGTATTGTATGTAATATGCTATTGTATTAAGATCCGACGAAGGCGCTAGTCGCCGAAAGCTCATCAAGTAAAGCATATAAGAAGCTCTCTTCCATACTGACCAAATACGAAATTGTTATCAAATGAGGCTTCGAGACAGCACCATCATACAATAAAGTGCTTTGTTCAACAACTGGGCGAGAAAGAAGCACCTAACGCTGTCAGAAAGCGAAGTAACACCGAACGATGGTCATGGCGATTTTTTGATGGTTTGGTGCAGAAATCATTCACTACAGTTCGTCAAAGGTCTTATAGCTGGAAAGTACTGCTGGGTTATCAGTAAAATGAACCGGGAATTTCACTGTGTGAGCCTAGCCTTTCTCAATAAAATGAACTCCACACTCCTACATAGCACCGTTCAGCCACATATCGCACACTAGGAACTCCACAGGCTGGAGTTAGTAAACTAGGAAGCTTTGCCGCATAAATTATAATCAGCAAACCTCTCGCTCACTGACTACTACTTGCCGGAGCATCTAGACGACTCCATCCGAGAAAAGTTGTTCAAAAACTAAAATGGTACTAAAATTGACTTCCGGGTGTTCGTCGATTGTAGAAGGCCCCGGTCGAAGTGAACGGTGGTCGAAGAACATCTACCTTATTGCGTATGATTTGCGAATTATAACGTTTCTAAGCTTCATTGAAAACATTAATTTTGAAGTGAGTTACCTGGCTTAGGAAATAAAGGGTTGAAAACGCGCATTATTTTTGCACCAACCTAATATTTTCATTTGATGAGATGAGCTTGCACAGTTTATAAAAGCCATAAGACCAGAGACTTTCTTTCGGAGGAAAACCCACAGCAAAATTGTTCAAAACTGCTGTGACAATGTTCTCATTCACCTGAATCTGTGTTTGTTCACAATTTGTACGAAATTCCATTCACCGTAGAAAAATGTGAAATAGCCTCGAAATCTGAGGAAATAATAGAAATAACGTTTCTCTTCTCGGGAATTCGACGCCATCTTCAGGAAGTGTATGTCAGGAAGAGCGGTAGCTGAGAATCAGTGGCGTACGTACCGCCTCCCCCCGAAGAAAGGGTCGTTGAATTTTTGAGATTACTCTACACCAAACTTCTGATTGTCATGAAGATCATGAAAGAGGCATAGTAGGACTGCTTTTACTAAAAAAGAAGAGAAGAATTGTTCCTACAACGTGCGTTGTTTCACCTGTTATTGTTTCGTAGAGCAGACTACCGTTAGGGTAAAGGCGGAGCTGCTTGATCAAAATGGTGCCGTTGGGTAGATACTGTGTGGTCTCGTTGATTACCTAGGGTCAGGATGAAAATTATGATTTGAATGGATCTTATTGTTGGAATACTGAAACTTTCTCTTCGACATAATGTCTCACCTTCATCTGAAGCTCAGTTGTTGGAGAAGCTGTAGTAGTGTTTTCGACCTTCTTCGTCGTCGATGCATTTACATGTTCTCTGCTAGTATATTGTGGATGCGTGCTGGTCACTACTGTCTCTCTCGAATGAGAGATTGTATGGTTAACAGAGCAATTCGATGAGCATCCTGTAATTGCCCCACTACTGAAAGTGGTGTTCTCGTCGCTACCTGCGGTATATTCGTCTTGGGTGCTTGCTCTATTGGAAGCGGTTCCAATTCTGTTAGTGCTGGTCTTGATGCCAATGCTGCTTCTGCTAGGGGCTTCACTAGCTTCCGTTCCATTGATGTTTTGTGGACTTTTACTGTGGGGATGAGTGATATTCGGGGAGGCTGTAGCTCCTGTAACCCTTGTATTGTTCGACTGTCCGGATATATTACTCGTTAGGACCGTGGAAGCAGCAGTTGAGGTACGGCCACCCATAGGGGAGGGTTTGCCGTGTTGATCTCCAGGTATAAAATGCTGACCAGTGACGTTTCTGCCAGTTGGTTCAGATAGTTCGTTTTTATGCGTTGCAGTTGCAACGTGTGAAGATGACGTAGCGTTGGTGTGGTGGATATTCTCCTCTGTTCCAGCGACGGTTTGATGGATATTCTCCTTCGTTGCAATATTTGCTTGGTGTGTGCTCCGAAGTGCTTCCGGAGCATCAGTGTGCCTCGAATTAAGGGCGATTGATCCAGTAGAGTTGCCACCTTTAGTTGTACTTGTTGTTGATTTGTTTGCAATGGCTTCACTCGCATGCAATGGACCTATCGTGGTATGGGAGTGTTCTGCACTGCTCAAACTGTCGTTCTTCTGTGAAGACGACAGTAGATCATTCGTGCTGTTACGTCCGACAGTAATAAAGAAATCAGCTTCACTTGATCCTGTAGTTATTCCTGATAAGAAGTCAGATCCACTGTCATTGTTTTGTTCTGTTGTATTTTTGGGTTGTGATGAAACATCGATGATACGATCTGTTGCATCAGGAGTTTCGTAGAAACTACTCGGAATCATCGACTTATCGACGGTCACTACCTCGGTCGGAATAGACTTGTGATGATCCATATTATTTGTGCTACCTTCGCTGTTGTCCTGTAAGAAAAGAACATAAAGGTAACTAGCAGACTCTGTCAGACCGATTGAAAAATAAGATCGTGGAGGATAAATAACAAATATACCACCTGGATATACTGGGCACCCATGACGAAGAAAGGCCATTCAACAGTTATAATAATAAGTTGTTGAACTTTCGTTTTGAGAGTAAATTCTATTTATCCCAAAAAAGCACAATCTTAACATACTTTCTTAATAGATTTAACAGTACTAATGGGTTTCTTTTCCACAGGTCGATGCATACAGCATTGCTAAATCTTATAATTTGGTTAAGAAAACAGTGACATTTAGTACTCTTCCAGGGGGAGAGCCAAGTGGTGCTTTGTAGTACAGTGGTAGGTTGAAGTGTAGCATTGTGTGAGAATAACCAATTACGGAATATGGTAGCAATCACTTGAGTGCAGGATCGCGCCCTCAGGCAATTTGAGCGGAATTGAAAGCGATGAGAACTCCCCGGAACAAAGGACCACGAGATTCTTCCTCTGCGTTGGGGAGGTTGTCACCCTCCCTGTTCTGTTCTATTTTGACTCTGTTCCACTGTATTGTTATTCTTTCAATCCCTTCAGTTGTTCTAATAAATTTGTATTGTACCTTGTGCTCGGCTGATCCGAAGGATTAACCCCGACGTACATTCTCCCGCACTGACGCAATCAAGATAAAACAAAACTGTAAGGCACTCATGCCTAACTGCTTTAAACACTTCGCTCCTAACTTGTTAGTTGAACCCGCCAGATAGAATAGCTACCTTGTGCAGGCAAATTGGGGTATCGTAGAGGCGTTCATTATTTTCATCGTTTTTTTTTTTCATTCATTGCGTTCATTGCTTTTCTTCTTCAATTTTCAGTGATGATTTTACCACGTAAAAACACTGAGTACCACGACAATAAACTAATAAAATAACATAATGGAGCGATTCAACCAAGAAACGGAATAGGGCTGCTGTGCTTCCTCAAGCCTGCCGAGTTTCTCAGTTCCATCAACGTTTAAGAAAGTGGTGCAGCTAGTGCACGAACACCAAATTGACTGAGGATGTACTACTGTTTTCCCTAGTTATTAACAAACCCTTCTCAGTCTTTCATCTACGCATCATTTCCAACTATTTCTGTGTGTACCATGTTAGCGCTGAACAGCTATCTCCACGACTGTTTTTGAAGCATTCACCTTGTTGATAGTTATGTCACTGTCTAGCGATCCAGTGACGAATTCTTGCCTTTCCGTTCCTGGAGGAGCTGCTGTTAACTCGACATGGCCTGAAGAGCCAGATTTGGAATAGGCAGATCCATCTGAAAGGCAGCAACGATGCGACAAAGCTAATGTTCTATACTTACGCTGAAGTCGGCTTAATTCACCTGAGTTCAATTGGCCAGCAGGAACTGTGTTGAGATTTATGGCGGAGGGAACCTTGTTGGGATGCTCAGTGATCAAATCGCCGTTCGTTTCAGGGAAAAATCCGCTTCCCTAAAAAATGTTTGTGTTCAGTTCCTGAAAAGTTAATATGCGTAATTTGCTGGTCAAAATGTTGCGACTCATCATAAAAAACGGCCACAACGCCCTCTCGTTTCTCCGCTCAGAATAGGCGGGGTTTGTGAATGTTGAGATTCAAAACGTTCGCGCGGAAGTGCGGACGAGGGAAGAACAAACCCTCTTGTTGACTGAGAGTTTTGTCTGAGGCCAGCACACCCAGAACGACAACAGTATGCGCATATATTACATTTCCTTTTCATTTAGCAACGATACACCAGGAAAACAGAAAGGACGTGTCTTAGCGCGCTTTTCGTCTTTTTGCCAAAGATTACCGCATCTTGGGCGCACCATCCGACGATTTTTTCGAGATAGACTGTGCGTCTGCTAATCAAAAAGTTGGATTTGAAAATAGGAAACTTTATGCTAGAATCATTGCGCCATAGATATCTGGGGCCGTAGTAATTGCACTATAACTGCCTGTTAACCAGCAAGTTAAACCGGCAGTTGTACATTCCATAACCTGGAACCGTTGTGAGCTCAAAATAGTGTGAAGAATCAAACCATTAACTCAGTTCCGATAATCGTGATATAACCAGCAGGTTATACCACGATTTGGATCCTGGTCTCGGGCGCTGCGAAGCTATCGGTTGAGCAGATCGCACTGGCACTGCCATATCGATATTGCTGGAGTGCGCGCAGAGAACGCGCAAATATCATAGACGCAGGCAAATGGAGATCCCGATTATTAAAAAGTCCTCGAGAGGACTTTTTAATAACCGGGATCTCCATTTGCTCCAATTTTACGCGTTTTCGCGCGCAAAACGAATGCTCATCCAACTTTGCATTATAGCTGTGAATCTGATGCTCCAAAGGACCAAGGATGTGAGGGAATTGTTTCTGTTTGAAAGCTTCTCATGGTTTTTTTTCGTCAAAACAAAACAAAGAATCAGCTTCGGAAACGGATTCTATCGCATCTTGAATTAGAATTCAGCATATTGAAATGAAATCAACAGTGTTCGAGGCACTGCATATCGAGGCTTCACATTAAGTATACCAGTTACTAGTTTGTACTAGTTTGTGTTTTTGGGCTATGGAGGGTATTCATGAGTCATCCCATCGAGTGAGATGTGCAAGAGTCGTTCCAGCGAGTGAGATGTGGCAGAGTGGTTAACGCGATAGGCCACTGTGATGGTAGTGCGGGGTTCGAGTCCCGCAGATGGGCAAAGCTTTGCATTTTCGTACTTCACTTTTTTGTTCTCATTCAAAGTAGTGAAAAAGGTTTAAACACATTAGTTATGCTCGGTTCTGCCATAGAAATGGAAAAAACCACACTAAATGTAGATTGATTCACTTTCAATACAGTGTTCAGTAATGAATACTTCCCCTATGAATCAGTTATCTCGCTACCAGTTACAAGACATATTTACAACAGCGATGTGTATGCAGTCGGTTTCCTTCATCATTATGTAATTGGAAGGTTATCTGCACGGTGCCGCAGTGCGATGACTGCAGTCTCACGTGCTGTTTGTCACGCGTTCGGTTCCTCCCGCAAGCAGAATTTTGCAAACAAGATTGAGAGACGAATGGACCCACAAGGATTTCGTTCAAGTGATGGTTGCATGTGGCTATAGCCTGGTTATAAATCGGTTATCTTAGGGAACCGGCAGTTGTCCAAGGACACAACTTTCTCTATAACCGTCGGTTACACCGCAATTACTACGGCCCCTGTATGTATTAAAGTGAAAGTTTGTATGTATGTGTGTATGCTCTGAATAGAAATCGCGGATAAGGAACCGAACCGGACCAGATTCCAGCTCCACCATGGGCCGGCGGAGGTTTTAGGCTACTTTTCGCTGAAGATTACCTAGGTTTTAGCAAGAACTCGCTTAGTAAAGTTTCTCGATACACTGAATACGAATACGACAAGTACCTTAGACGAAAGGATCGATTTATTGACTTCATCGATTCTTCCGCTTTTGCATAGACGTTGAGGACATGCGGGCTGCGGTTTTCCAATACGCCGATTACGAATATGATGAGCGTCTTGCATTTAACACGTTCGCGACCGCGTGTACGACCGGTCGGCACGCGGTGTCTGCCGCGTTGGGCCGTGTACACGATGGTTGAAAAGCCTTTCTTGAAATCAGTACTGTACAGCGGCACTATAACGTCATCGTGGATATTCGACAAGTCACTTAATATTGTCATCGAATATTTCATCTATACTTACTTCGCTTCGCGTTTTTGCTCTTGAGAACTCACCCCGGAGCCTCCGTCACCAAGGCCTCCGTTGCCAGCTAGCGTGGTCGTGATGGAGGTAGGCAATGATGAAAAAAGTGTATTCATCTAAAGGGAACATAGGAAAAGGTAAGTAAGAGATTTGGTTAATTTGAGGCATGCATGATTATACGTATCTTACCGAGTCTGGATCTATTGTTTCCGATGGTACACCGGAGTTTGATCGATCGCTTGAAGCATTTGATGTATCTTCTGCTTCTGCAGGAGTGATTCATTTCAGTCAACCTACCACAAGACAAAAATGTGCGAAACTACCTTCCAGTGTGAAAGCTGTATTGTCACCATTCTCCTCTCCTCCCAAGTCGGACGTCATCGCTCCGTTCATCACATTATCTCCAGCATCACCTGTAATATCCGTCACCGGTTCTTTAGTGTATGATGGCCCACTAGCCGTAGCAGGCAATGTGGGCCCCGAGACGATTTTGTGAGTCTGAAGTCCCAACGTTCCCTGAGGCGCTTGTGCTGTACCGCTTGCCGGTAAAGCAGTGGCATCATCCTGTGGTGACTCGTGTGATTGTCCATCGGTTCCATCGAGTGACGGTGGAACCTCTGTGGCAAGTGCGTGTGATATATCAGTAAAGCTTTCAGAGTGCAGCACTTCTTGTGACTCTTCTCCAGTCCAGGACTCCACCAGTTCGTTACGGGTATTAGCGCTCGCATCACCTTCTAAGGTAACATCAAGAATGTTTTCTTCATGGGGGAGGCTTGCTTCCCCATTTTGTTGAATAGCACCATCACTTCCCACAGAGGACTCAAGATGAACAGTGTGGCTGCTGGTGAGGGAAGGAGCAACGCTAGGAAGGCCATTTACGTTTTGTGTGCCATAAGAGTCCCCGTTCGGTGTTGATATCATTTGGTTTCCTCCTATGGCCCCTAGAGAAGCGGATACCACCTCCGAATTCACGACATCATGAACTGTGGGATCCGATTTGACGCTGTTATCTAGGGTTTGACCTGTTTCCCCATTCGACTCTGGAACAAATGATGTAACCTCTTGCACAACAACCAGTGGAGTAGGCGTGCCGGAGAAATGGTGAGGAGACCCCTCCACGGGGTTTGCGGATGGATCCTTGCTGTTTCCCAAGACAGAAATTGTCGTCTTTGAAGGATTACTTTTTGCGGAACTTGCGGATGCTTCCTGATCGTCCTGCAGGATAGGAGGTGTCACCTCTGAAGGATTCGTTTCTGCAGGCTTTCCAGCTGTTTCCGAAGGCATGGATGATTCCTGGGCGATGGCAGTGGGCAACACATCCAAAGGAGTCACTTCCACAGGGATTTCGGGCGATTTCTGGCTGTTGTCCAAGGCAGTGGGCAACACATCCAAAGGAGTCATTTCCATAGGGCTTTCGGGTGATTTCTGGCCGTTGTCCAAGGCAGTGGGCAGAACATCCAAAGGAGTCACTTCCACAGGGATTTCGGGCGATTCCTGGCTGTTGTCCAAGGCAGTGGACAACACATCCAAAGGAGTCACTTCCACAGGGATTTCGGGCGATTTCTGGCTGTTGTCCAAGGCAGTGGGCAACACATCCAGAGGAGTCACTTCCACAGGGATTTCGGGCGATTCCTGGCTGTTGTCCAAGGCAGTGGACAACACATCCAAAGGAGTCACTTCCACAGGGATTTCGGGCGATTTCTGGCTGTCGTCCAAGGCAGTGGGCAACACATCCAAAGGAGTCACTTCCACAGGGATTTCGGGCGATTTCTGGCCGTTGTCCAAGGCAGTGGGCAACACATCTAAAGGAGTCACACCCACAGGGCTTTCGGGTGATTTCTGGCCGTTGTCCAAGGCAGTGGGCAACACATCTAAAGGAGTCACATCCACAGGGCTTTCGGGTGATTTCTGGCCGTTGTCCAAGGCAGTGGGCAACACATCTAAAGGAGTCACTTCCACAGGGCTTTCGGGCGATTTCTGGCCGTTGTCCAGAGCACTGGGTAACACATCCAAAGAAGTCACCTCCACAGGATTTGGGGATGATTTCTGGCCGTTGTCCAAAGCAGGTGGCATCACGTTCGAAGGAGTCCCTCCCACAGGATTTGGGGATGATTTCTGACCGTTGCCCAAGGCAGGTGGCATCACGTTTGAAGGAGTCCCTCCCACAGGTTTTGGGGATGATTTCTGGCCGTTGTCCAAAGCGGGTGGCATCACGTTCGAGGGAGTCCCTCCCACAGGATTTGGGGATGATTTCTGACCGTTGCCCAAGGCAGGTGGCATCACGTTCGAAGGAGTCCCTCCCACAGGATTTGGGGATGATTTCTGACCGTTGTCCAAGGCAGGTGGCATCACGTTCGAGGGAGTCCCTCCCACAGGATTTGGGGATGATTTCTGACCGTTGCCCAAGGCAGGTGGCATCACGTTCGAAGGAGTCCCTCCCACAGGATTTGGGGATGATTTCTGACCGTTGTCCAAGGCAGGTGGCATCACGTTTGAAGGAGTCCCTCCCACAGGATTTGCGGCTGGTTTCTGAGTGTTCTCTAAAGCAGCCGGTGTCACTTTTGGAGGATTCTTTTCTGTATTCTTGTCAGAGGGTGTTTGGTTTTTTTGCAAGAAATGAGTAATAGATGAATCGAGCACAGGGGGTGAGATTTCGTCTTTAGGAGAAACTGTCGCGTCGACTGAGGCCTGGATTAGAGCCTCATAACAGCTCACCAAACACATTGGGTCGGTTCCACACAGCTGTCTGCAGTCACCGTTGTTTTGCTTTATCAGAGAAATCATACAAGCCTGAAACTTTTCAGGCACTAGGTAGCAATCGTCGATGGAATTAGCCCTATCGAGGCCGTTTCCCGAAATAACAGGTGCCTGATACGAGGGATCCATTCCCGTACGCCTCGTGGAACGTTTCTGGGTGTTTTGTGGAGTGGGAGTAACGGACTTATTGAGCACAGCGTTACCCGATAGGATCCCGTCCGAAGGTGGAACTTTAGCGTCGGCTGAGCCGTATATCTGATGGCTGGCCCTGGAGCAGCTGACCAAGCATCGGGAGTCTCTTCCGCACAGCTTCCTGCAGTCACCGTCATACTGCCTTATAAGGGATGCCACACAAGCGTCGTACTTGTCAGGCACTAGGCGGCAATTGTCAATAGGACTACCCCTACCTGTATCAACAAGGAACAGTAAAGAGAGAAATACTGCAGAGAGGGACTTCATTCTGCATGGAAGAAAAGATACAATGAAAGGCAGTCTGTGAGTAGCTTCCAGGCAACGCACCATGGCAGTCACATTGAAAAAGGCTTGCCAAGCAACCGAATGAAAAATTTCTATTTCGTTCATGTCAACAACATTCTACTGAAATTTGAGCAAATGCAGGATCTGATTGCTAGAAATCTGTTGCAATAAAAAGCATGCCTATTTCGACGCTAGTTATGTTCGAAATTACCATTAGGTTGTCGGAAAATGATTGAGACAGTGTAGATTTTTATCTCTTTTCAAACTGTTTCTCTTCATTTGAAGGCAGCACTCACGAACATTTCTGTGTTGGAGATTTTGTTGAATTCTAAGGTTCAGGGACGATGAACTCACAGGCAGTGATGAAACAGCGTGGAACGCGCTAGAAGACGAGAAATGAAGGCGCTGCTTTCCATGCGTCCACAGCGCGGACGAGTTTTCCACTGAGGCTATACGCGCGTAACACCACGAAATCCTGTAAATTGTGCGCACTCCATACACTACACTATACACTGCACTAGAACACGCGCCGCATACCAATTCAGTAGTGTTAACTGGCGTGGCGGACACCAAAATGGCCACGCTCGCCCCTGTGTCCTCGGCAGTATCTCCACAGATAGGCCGCTTTTTTCTGTGTCCAAGTTACCACTGTGATTGTCTGGCAGCCGACCACACGGAGAACGACTCATCTCGGAAGTGAGGATTTCCGTGGGTGCTGCCTTTAAGAAACTGCAAGACTAGGCGGCGACCTTACGCATTTAGAAAGACTCGGGAGACTCAAAGTTGAAAAATCCGTCAGTCAGTTATCGAAAATCCTCAAAGTTGGCGGAGTATTGCTCGGACAAGGAGTGTCTGAGCCTAATAACAAGGCGTTATTTGGAGAGTGCAGGACTGGAGAAGGGTGGAGAATGTGGCAGTGTGATCCATATCTGCTTCTCCTACTAACAAACAAATCAAACAAAAATCAAACAAAGCCATATAGGGGCGATTCTTGTACGACATGTCGATGTCTCTTTTCTCCGTATTTGCTGGTCCTTGCCCTGAATTGATTGGACCATTGCAACCGCTAATACTGCTCCGTTCTCGATTCCGGTCGTCTTTGAACCTCGGCATGGTCAACCAGTATAAATTATGGTTTTGTTAGCCGAACTCGAGGTTGTCAGTAGAATTTTTTCATTGGCCGACGTTTCGGCGGTTCGACTTTCGTTGGGGCCTGAAAGGGTCAATTTGATCTATAAAAGTAGTCGCAGAAACGTTTCCTCAGTCAAACAACCAAGAATCAGGCGGTACTCCGACATCACAAAATTAACGTGCATCGAAGTCGCACGTCCCTAAGTCCACCGTTAAGTCGAATTGTTATTGATGACCGAACGCGTTAGACTTGTTAGTATAATAGTAATGAGACGTTCTACCGTAGACCATATTTTGACTTACGAGGGATGCGCACAAGGCTAACCCCGGCGACCAGAAGGAAACTTCCATTTTCCAAAGCATTGCCTAAATGATGTCAGGAATGTATTATATATAAAGTGCTGACTCCTGCTCAAAGTGACGAGCGTGGCAGTGGTAACGGTTTGCTCGCAACTCTCCCACTAACCGGCTTTTTATCTTTCAAATATGTCACTTAGAGTTCATCCAAAGATTTTAGTGCCCAAAAGTATTTCATTGATAGTATGTCTTTTGTGGCTTTTTCATCGATTTCTTTTGCTTGATCGTTTGCTTGAGTGTTCGTAATAATTGTATGGCGCACAACTAGTGCATGAAAATAAAAATAACAATAAAAATATCAGTTTTGCCCAATGGTCCTGATGCGCTCAGGAGGGAGCGTCAAAGATTCCCCTTTGCACAATCATAGGAGTCCATCTGGGGCTGAGATTCACGGAACTTTAACCAAACCAACTGTGGTTACCGTGTTAGATGTTCTATAGACTATGGAGTGTTTGGAGATGGAGGGTGCAAAAATTTTGTGTGGTAACCAGGTTTCGCTGGGTTATGTGTTCTTGAGTTGTAGCTGCAAGCCCAGCAGCAGTAGTGACGTGGCCGAATGGACTACATAATAGGCGAGAAGGAGAGAATTTGTAACCTGCAGGTTCCACTCGTTATGCATTTTAAACTTTTAGGCCGGGATCCATACCCTATAGGATGCGTTACCCACTGGGCCACACCTCTGCTGGTGTGGTTGCAGCTACGACCCAAGAGCACATAACCCGGCGAAAGCAGGTTGCCGCGCCAAATTTTTGCGCCCTGCATCTTCAAACACTCCACAGTGTATAGGGCAGCTAACACGGTAAACATTACTGGTTTGGTCGAAGTTTTATGAATCCAGGTCATAGATGGACTCCTAGAATAGTGCAGTAGGGGAATTTTGTTGCGCTGGCCTGAGCTTATCAGCACCATTGGGCAAAAATGATATACATTCATTGACATCATCTTAGGCAGTGCTTCCGAAAATGGAAATTTCATTCTGAACGCCGGGGTTAGCCTCTTGCACTTTCCTTGTTAGATGTTACACATTCTATACGGAGATAAGGTGGAAGTTCATTGGTGATAGTGGGGCACTCCTCCTTGCGGTTCATTTTTGGATTTTTCGCATGAATCCAAAATACTTCGAGAGTTTCACGTGCGGAAATCTCAATTTCAAGCTCGAGGATCATGGTTTCTACTTCGTAATCGACCCCGTTGTGGAATCTCATTTGATGCAAAAATTTTTGCAGAAATCGCTCATAAGGAGCCGTATGCATACCTCTTCCCGAGCATCCCTCACCGGGGACGGGGATGAGATGAGATGAGACGAATGCGCAAAATCATGGCTCCAACGCAAATTTGTGGGCGAGTTTGTTCCCGAGGGCATCCCTGGAGTTGTGCATACGAGTTTTCCCCGACCATTCCCGGACGGGGATACTTTCCGGTCGGGGATGGTCGGGGAACGGGGATGGCCGGGGAGAGATATGCATACGGCTCAAGATGATATCATCAAAATGTTTGCGCAGAGATCGTGTCCACTCAATATAAAGAATGGTGGTGGAGCTCTACCATAGGGTAACACCACCGATAGTACCTACACTCCCGATGATGCATGTCTTGCCAGCCCAGCGATGCAAAGTTTTGAAGAAAAGCCATGTCATTGGTTTTGCGGGTTTGTGCTCCAGTGTTACAACGAATCTCACGCACTACTGAAGGGACCGCTCCTATGCCTGTGTTCGGCCAGTAGGTCAATCCGGCAGATTCCCACATCAATCAACCGCTCTTGACATTGTTCGTCTGACATTCTGCAATAAGCTTCAAAAGTCTTTGTAACAATTAGTGAGATGTTCTCAAACCTTAAAGCAGGGAAAGCTTGCTAAAAATTTAAGCGAAGAAATAATGGAAATTCATAGGAAAGCTGATGGGAGTCGATAGCAGTAGAGGGCATCCTTACTTGAATCTTTTTCTGCATACAAGACAATCTCCCCTGTAAAGTTCCAACTGTGCTGTCATTAGTTGGGTGCCAGCTCTGTAGTAAAATCAATACTGATATCAGTAGTACGCCTAGCACCACTTTATCAATCGTTATCTACACTCTAGCTTACTATTTGAGCATTTGCCAAAATAGTAGAGAGGGTAAGTGCTCGCTAGTCAAGTCTCAGTCATTTCACTGCAGGTCCAATCATTTCTTCGTTCTTAATTATATTCTGCATAATACTATCACATCATATCAATACCAGTCTGACCGTCCGGCTAACGCGGGACTTCCAGACTTCTCCTATTGCTCGCTTCGCTCGCATTACTTTCCCTCGCATACTTTCTTCGTATTGATTCTACCATGCCACCCGTTCATCTTGGATGATCAGAAAAATCGTTTATCCTTCTTTGTTTATTGCGGCTGATCACGTGATAACAGTTACGTAGCTCAAACGTATAAAAGAACAGGGAGCGGTGTGCTCAGACACAAATGAGAGGAGGAAAGCACGGAAGATGAACACGATAAGGAAAAAACGACGAGGATCGTATAATTCTCATTTCTGTGCACTAGCATTCGGTGTCTTTCTACTGTCGTAAGATGCCAGCAAAGAGATTGAGCAATAATGAACCGAAATCATAACACTTTCTCACTAATGTGTGCTGAAGCACCCTCTCTCCATCAGCTGACCCGTGGCCTGAGGTTTCCACACTTTTTATGGCTGGTGTACATTTATCTCACCGTTGGAGTCGTTTCCAGAAGTTCCTACTATTTTAACGTCAACACACTCCTAACGGAGGGGGCCCGTCTCTCCCCCCCCCC